>PVLC010013620.1:0-41007 GCA_004027655.1 Graphiurus murinus | reverse complement strand
GTCTTCTGGGTGATTCTGTAGAAAAGTTATAGGATTGAGTTCATTCTGGAGTTAGACAACTCTTGTTTGATAGCACCATTTTCAGTTCTGGTCTCAAGAGGTGGAGCTGCTCTGAGTTACCATGCAGGTCTCTCAGTAACTACACTGGGAAAGGACCACAATTGATTAAGCCCAGAAGGCTCAGATCTGAGAATTTAATTATTGTTTCACATCTACTTATTTATTGTTTCACATCTATTTATTGTGTGATGTGCCTATGTCAGGTATTTGGCTGGGAAATTGGAGAACAAAAATTTTGAGCAAAATAGTAACAACCTACCCTTTCCCATGGAGATTTTATAGTAGTAGAGTAAATAAACAATCAAATAATCATATTTTAATTGTACTTTAGTCATATTGCTTAACATATGACACATATCTGTGAATGCATAATTAAGAGTGGAGGAAGATATTCTGTACATAAGAGATTATATAATGTAATGTACTCCCAGAGAAGTAAGATAAATGAGAGAAAAATGTCATCAAAGATAGGAAAGTATATGGAAAATAATCTAAGACCATATGCATGTGTGATATCAACTTGGTTAATAATATTATGTCACAGTGATGGAGACATTTCTGGAAGTGGTACATACATACTATATACATACATTTCTTCATAAGTAGCTTTTTACTACTTATTTCATTTCAAGTAATGTGCTGGATATTGACCACTGGTTGTAGGACATATGAGAGGTTCACTAGATTTCTGAATCCCATACTGAGAAATGATAAGGAAGATTCCCACTATTTCTGGCCCATTTATTTCAGTCATTATAGGCTGGCTAACTCATCTGGGTGACCGGAGATCTAGAAGTCAGTTATTTGTGTTTTGTGGAGCTAAATGTAGTTTCTCCTTCCTTTATATTTTCAAAGATTTTTAATGAAGCCCTACTAGGTGTTTTTGTATAATTTTATTGGTGCAATGTAATTATACATCATAATGAGATCCAAAGTGATACAACTATCCATGCACACATCACTTGCTGTAGTTCCATCTGTATAATCCCCTTTTCCCTCCTTCTCTCCTAATATATACTAATGAGGTTAGTAGTGAAACTTTCTTCTATGGACATAAACTTATTTGAACTGCTCCCTTCCTCAATTCTCATTTTTTCCTTCTCCACCTCCCTCCCCCAACCCTCTTGCAATATTTATTGTCTTCTCTCCTCATTTGACAGAAGTTCCTTTTATTTCCTACTTTTGTTCTAGCTTCCACATATGAGAGAAAACATGACCTTTGACTTTTTGAGACTGGCTGAGCTCACTTAGCATCTCTTTCTAATTCAATACATTTGCCTGCAAATGGCCTAATTTTGTTCATCTTTATGACTGAGTAAAATTTCATTGCACATATATACCACATTTTCTTTATCCATTCATCTACTAGTTTATTGGATGTTCTGCAATGTATCTCCCACTATCATGAGCTCTTAAGAGTTTATGAACATTCGACAGGAGCTAAAATAGAAATTGGAATAGAAAAATAAACTAGGCATAATCTCTTTACTCCAAGCAGCTCAAAAAGTTATATAAATATAGATGCACAATTACCATAGTAAATGGGGTGATGGAGCTATACACTGGGTAAAGAGATGGGATAGAGTTAGTGAGCATTTCTTCCTCATGGTAGAAATTGAGGATAAAGACGAGTTTAAAGAACTTTGAAGATGAGCAATAGGAGTTAGGAAGAAGGATTATTTAGAGAAGGAAAGGCCTTCTATGTAGAATTAACAGTATGTTCAAAGGCATAGAGAAACTGAGCAAATAATTGGATTTGGCTAGAGTAGGACACAAATTGAAAAAAAAAAAAATTCAATCCACGGGAATCTGAAGCACCCAGAGGAGGCAGTGAGCAGAGAAAAGGAAAACAGGCACTGCAGAAGCAATGGGAAGTGGAAGAGCCCCCTGGAGGAAAGCACACCAGGGAGGCTTGCTGAGAGCCACTCTGGAAAAGGGCCAAGGCTCTGCTGGGGGATGTGGGGGATGGAGGCCTGAGCAAGTAAGGTCTGGTGTAAGAAATCATTGTTCCTCCTGTGTTGATGTCTTGAATCTCATTAGTGACCATCCCAGTGCTCAGATACTCTAATTAGATTGGTTTGAGTTCCTAGTTAAGAGATCTAGATTTAAAAAAAAAAAAAATCTTCTCCACCAAAGCCATTACTTTTCAAAAGCCATAGCAGTACTAAGATTTACTTCAGAGACTTTTCCTGGTCCCATGATCCCTAATTAAAGGAATATCTGAACAAAAAGGAGAGCATAGCCTATCTTTCTGACCACTTGGGAGGTAGTGTCCCAGAGAGATTTTCAATTCCTGTTAACTCTGGAGCTACAGTGGTTCTTTTGTGGATTGTTGCAACTGCCTTATCACTTCTGTAGTGGAAATACTCAGCTGAGGCAGCCTAGATCCAGGCACAATGCCTCAGAGGGGATGCCTCTGAATCACTGGGACTTCATTCAGCTCCCACAGGATGAAGGTCCAGCAATGGAGCTGGTGTTCTCTTTGGGAAGCCAGGGTTTGCATGACTGGAAGGCAGAACTGATCATGGAAGCTCAGTGCTCTGTCTTAGAAGCTTGTGAACAATTCTCAACCATCCTATTGTTTCTAGTAGTCCTTTCTAGCTGTATTTAATAACTTTTGGAAGGTCCCAGTTTGGATTAAAAATGTTGTGGCTTTCAGCATTTCTACTTCTATGCTTAATAAAGCCAAATGGTGAGCTCCATATATGTCTGTGGTTTATGGTACTCCGGTGATTTCTGTGTGGCCAAGATAAACCAAATATTTTTATGAATGCTTAGTGTGAGGATGTTTTTAGTATTATCATTTTCTAGGAGCAAAATTGTAGATTTATATTATATTCACTTATTCTGCAGGTAATGGGTAGAGCTGAGATTTAAAAACCAAGGTTCTTATAAGACTGATAATGTTAAGTAAAATTTGAATTATAAACCCAGAATAAGTCATTGTGATGATGTATTTTATCTTAAATAAGAGTTCTTAGTTTTGTCTATTCAAAAGGCTAAAAGCAGATAGCTTATTAGGTATGAACATCTCTAATGCTTCATGTATGGCTTCTAAATACTATTTTTAAGAAAAACAGCCAGGGATTCTTAGGAAAAAAACCCTCTATTTTCAAGAAAAAGGTAGGAAAAATACAAGATGAGCCTGGAATATCTTGTTAGGTCAGAAAGCAAGTATGCTATCTACTCAAGTAAACCTTCAAGTAAAAACCAGAAACCTTTAATTTTGGCTGTAAGTTAGTGACCTTACAGCTGAGAAGTTTTAGGCCAGTAACTTAGCTTCTCTGAGTTTGAGTAGGAACAGTGATTACCCTGTAGAGTTTTCTAGAGGCTCTAGTGAGATATTGTATGGGCACAACTATTAAAGCTATATGCAGTATCAGTGCATGATATTTATATTGACTAGTATAAAACTGACTATTATACAATTTAGATGGTATGAGAACTCAAAGAAGGCAACTATTCTCAGGTTTAGAAGTTTGGAAGATTTAATGAATGAAGGAGTGTACAAGTTGAACCTTAGAGAAAAGAAAATACCTAATCTGTTAGTCTGTTAGAAAGAACATTGCTTAAGAAAAACAAAGAGGGAAGGAGGGAAGGAGGGAGGGAGAGAGAGAGAGAGAGAGAGAGAAAAGAGGGGAGAGGGGAGAGGGGAGAGGGGAGAGAAAAGCAGGGTTTTATACTGGAAATGTGTAAATGAACTTAGTGATTAAGAGGCACAATGTCATGAAGCCAGAGAATTTATAGCTGAAAGGGGTGTTAGAAACTGTCTATAATGATTATTTTATTTAAGAACTGAGAAAACTAAGAATCCCCTGATAATAGAGCATGCCTTGCCCAAGATGAAGAGGCTAGCAAGTGCCTGAACCAAGGGCTCCGGGCATTGCTCTTTTTCCTCTTATAAGAACTTCCTCTTAGTAGTAAGATTTGGCTGACTAGAGCTGAGAAGATAAGATTGGTTGATTTGAATTTTTAAGAAAAAAAGCTTTGGCTATTAGGTTTTCTGTCTGATCTCTTATGCAGTTGAAAGCCTTGGTAAATTTTAAAATTGGAGAATTATAGGAAGGAACAGTGGGTTCAGAAGAGTGTGATTTGTACAAAGGAAGGAGTAGGAGATGGAACAGCAAAGTTCTCTAGAATGCTACTGCAGATCCTGGTTTGTGAGGGCAAGAACAGGCCCAGAGGTATGCTGATGCTGGACAGCAGTAGGGAATAAGCAGGAATCTTCTAACAGAAAAATTATTCCTCTTGATGACATATCTGAAATAACTGTAAAGGACCACATAAGACTGTGAATAGACTTATAGAACTTATCATAGACAGTTTTATATTTTTTATTATATATCCATCTCTGTTCTACTTGTATATTCAGGAAACAGTGAGAAATATGTGAACTAGAGAGAAATATGTGAACTAGAGAGAAAAATTGATTTATCTAAGATGACATGAACAGTAAGTGACTAAGTCAAACAGAAACCAAGTCTAGTGACATTTCTACTGCTGTTTTTTAAAATCTGGTATTCATGAATCCTTAAGGAGTTGATAACTGAGTCTCAATTATTCTCTAAGCCCTGTGGAGATATGTGCAATCTTTTTGAGTTATTTATTTCAATGTGTTTGTGGGGAGTTAGTGGAAGAATTACAGGGAAGTTGAGAGGAGTCAGTGGGAAAAATTTCCATAATTTTAATAGATCTATGAAGTCATTTTTGACTCCCACAAGATTAAGAACTTAATGTCTGGTGATAGATTTAAGGCAATATAATTTGGAATACATATTAAATTAAGCTATATATTTCTCTTCTCAAAGGTTTGTCTATTTTGTTCCTAGTCCTCTTAAGCCATCCCAGATAGTACCTAGGAGTAGGGGAAATTTTATGTGTCCTCGTGGTACTCATGATAATGAGAGTAGGCACCTAGACCACAGGTGAGATTCTGTAACCACTGTGACCTTGTTGGTATCTATGAAAGTATTACTTTTCTTGTTTGATAGGAGCCATGCTGCTATCCATACCTGATGATTGTGGCTGGTGATGATACTCCCAGCATCTTCTGTGGCATGGTTAGAGTTTGGAGACTTGCCTCTATCTTGCTCCTATTGTTACTTTAGGCATGTCCTTTGTATCCTATGTCTGTTCTCTATCTAGCCTCTAGCTTATACCTTATCCTCTATTCCTGCCTTCTCTTCTGTGATCACCATAGAAGTTATATGGGTATGTAAATACTTTGTTTCCTTTCATGCCACATGCATGCCAAGAGTGACTCTCAGATCACATCTCCCACTTACTTGAAACCTAAATACTCCTCGAAACCATTTTTGTTTCAATTATAGTTCCCAAGTTGGCACAGAGCCTCATCACCACATCTATAAAATAGAGACCATAATATCTCATAAGGCTGTAGCAGCAAGATTTAAGCAGGATGATGTTTATAAACATCTTGGAATTTTTCCTGGTATTTAAGGCACAATTGCTACAATCATTATTATTTTTACTTTCATGTATTAGGTCTTTTCCCTCTTACTATTCCTAATATCTAGCACAAGACTTGTGAAATAATAGGAACTTAGCAAATATTTGATTTATTAAATGAAATAAACTTAGAGAGGAGGCCCTATGTGATGCTAAAATAATAGCAACAAATAAAAAACCTTAATTAATGTCTGAGTCCAGAAAATATATTAGCTTTGTATCTCAAAACATATAAATATCTGTATTTCAAAGGATATTCTTGAAAAGCATACACTATCTGAAGAAACTAGATTACATTTTTAATGTCTGCCACATGATATTTGCCTACATATGCCATTGGTTTATGTTAAAAAGAAAATACCCTGTTTTGTATTTCTATATGCTGCGCTCAATCCATATTTGGTAGTTCCAAATTTAGATTGAAATTACTTGGAAAGCACAGATATTAGGCTATGACAGACTCTAACTTGGCAGCCAAAGAAGTGTTGTCTTTTGTTTTTTTCTTCCTTCATATAATCATGGAATAAAGTGCACCACAATTCATAGCCTGGCTTTATCTTTTTATTATACAACTAGTTCCTTCTTTTTAGCTACATGGCAATTCCAAACAATTGAGCAGTTGCCATCTAGTGGGGAAAAACTGTAATGACAGCAAGGAAGCTGAACAGGAAACTTAAATCATTAAGATGGGAATAGTGAAGTACATACCTGGAAGAAGGAAATCCATGTATATGTTTTGAAATAGTGGTATCATTTGATGTTAAATAGATATTTGGAACTTTTAAGATATCTCAAAATTGAAATGTTTTAGATTAAAATGTAGAAGAAAATTAAAACCACAATGAGATGCCACTACAGATCCATTAGAATGACTTAACAAGAACAACAAGCAATAATATCTATTGTTGATAAGAATATGAAGTAAGCAGAGCTCATACACAGTGCAGATAATAATTAAAAATGGGAAAACCACTGTGGAAAACAGTTTGGCAGTTCCTCACACAGATAAATATAAACTTTACCATAAACCCAGCAATCGTATTCTAGGCATTTATCCAAGAGAAATGAAAAAAATACATATTCACACCACATCTTTACACAAATGTTTTTAGAAGATTTATCTATAATTATCAAGAGGCAGAAACAAAGCAAATGTCCATCAGGTAGTTAAAGGATGAACTGTGAGACATCTGCACAATGAAATATTCTCTGTGATATGAACAAATGAATTGTTGGTACATATGACGTGGATGACTTTCAAATGCATTTTGTTAACTGAGAGAAACAAACTACGTACAGTATTGTGCCATTAGTATGACATAGAAACAAGAAAACTTTAGGGACAGAAATCTGGTCAGGATGGACTTCAAACAGATATGAGAAAACTGTTATCATGAGGAAAATGATCTCTGTCTTTATTGATTATTGCAGTGGTTAAAAGGTTGTTAACTCTTAGTTTTTTTTTTGTTTGTTTCTTTGTTTGGTGGACCTAAAAAGATACACCTCAATGAACAAAAAGGGATAATAAAGTACTTTTTAAATAATAGATTAAATAACTGAGCAAATTTGAGTACCAATCACTGAAAAACATGAGAAGGGCTACAAGTTGTCATGTGCTACAGTATCATGAGTCCATCAGCAGGAGATTGAGACAAACAGCACATAAAAAGCTTTGTGAACACACACACATACACACACACACACACACAGAGAGGTTCTGAAGAACATTTAAACTAACTGATCTTATCTTTAATAACTCCATAAAAACAATGTTTTCAAAAGTTTCACTTGTTTATATTCTGTCCTAGTGTTTATACTTAGGTCTAGTTTTTAATCCCTGGGCTCCTTTTACTTCCTCTATAACAATAGTCTGTCAACCACTGTTCAGTAGCCAGCATATACCAGTGGATAATATTTTTATTATTTTATTTTTTGGTACTGGAGGCTGAACCCAGGGGCATTCTGCTTCTGAGTTACATCCCCAGCTTTATTTTATTTCTTATTTTGAGACATGGTTTTGCTAAGTTGCTGAGGCTGGCCTTGAACCTGTATTTCTCCTGTCTCAGCCTCTCAAGTACTGAGATTCTAGGCATTTGTCACCACAGGTGGTTTATATTTTTATTTTACAAAGTGTCTCTTCTATTACTGCACAGACTTATTAAGCAGTTATTACTGGGATCCTCTATCATCAAATAGGTTATTTTAAAAGTATGCTTACCACCAAAAATAAAATACTTAGGGATAAACCTAACCAAGGAGGTAAAAGACCTCTACAAAGAAAACTATAAAAAGTCGAAAAAAGAAATCAAAGAAGACTTTAAAAGATGGAAAGATTTTCCATGCTCTTGGATAGGCAGAATAAATATCATCAAAATGGCCATTCTCCCAAAGGTGATCTACAGATTCAATGCAATCCTGATTAAATTACCAAGATCACTCCTCATAGACATAGAAAAATCAGTCCTTAAATTCATTTGGAACAACAAAAAGCCCAGAATAGCCAAAGTAGTTCTTAGCAACAAGAACCATGCAGGAGGCATCACAATATCTGATTTCAAACTATAAAACAAAGTCACAATAATAAAAATAGCATGGTATTGGCACAAAAACAGACATATAGACTAATGGAGCAGAATAGAAGACTCAGAAACAAACCCACACACTTACAGTCAATTGATTTTTGACAGAGGAACCAAAAACATACACTGGAAAAAAGATAGCCTCTTTAACAAATGGTGCTGGCAAAACTGGTTAACTATATACAGAAAAATGGAAATAAACCCCTTTCTCACCCTGCACAAGAGTCAATTCAAGATGGATGAAGGATCTGGAAGTCAGACCAGAGACCCTGCAGCTACCTGAAGAGCCCATAGGTCCAACACTTCAACACCTAGGCACAGGTAAAAACTTTCTCAATAAGACCCAAAGGCACAAGCAACTCAAAGGAAGATCAATACATGGGATTGCATTAAACTGAAGAGCTTCTGTGCAGCAAAGGAAACTATCAAGATCCTCAACAGAGAGCCCAGAGAATGGGAAAAAAAATTTCCAGCTATTCCTCTGATAGAGGAATAATATCTGGAATATACAGAGAACTCAAGAAACTCACAGCTAAGAAAACAAATAACCCAATCAAAAAAAATGGACAAAGAATATAAAGACACTTCACAAAAGAAGAAATACAAATGTCCAATAAATGTATCAGGAAATGTTCAACATCATTAGCAATCAGAGAGATGCAAATCAAAACTACCCTGAGATTTCACCTAACCCCAATTAGAATGGCAATCATCAAAAACACAAACAACAAATGCTAGTGAGAATGTGGAGAAGCAGGAACCCTGATACATTGTTGGTGGGATTTCAGACTAGTGCAACTACATTAGAAAACAGTATGGAGGATCCTCAGATGAGGGAATGAACCAGCAATATCATTTCTGTGTATCTACCCCCCAAAATGGAAACCAAACTATCAGACTGATACATGTGTATCTATGTTTATAGCCACACAATTCACAGTTGCCAAACTGTGGAACCAGTCAAGATGTCCATCAACAGATGAATGAATTACAAAACTATGGGATATGTACACAATGGAATTTTACTCAGCCATAAAGAAGAAGAAAATCATGTCATTTGCAGGGAAATGGATGGAGCTGGAAAACATTATGCTAAGTGAGATTAGTCAGTCACAAAAAGTAAAAAAAAAAAAATCATATGCTCTCCCTAATATGCAGAAGCTAAGGAGAAAGTGGGACATAAGAGGGACTCTGGATGAAGGAGAAAACTTAGATGAGCAAAGGTGACTTAACTGAAAGTGATGGGGGGGCACCCTAATGCACATGATGTACTTTCACAAATATATCAAAGTCAATCACTAATCTGAATTTGAGAAGGAGGGAGGGGGAGGGAACGGGGTGGGAGTTGGGGAAGGGTTAAATGAGAGATATGTGCATATATGCCTCTACCAACTTGTACCTATCAAAGATGTATGATTACAATGCACCAATAAAAAAAGAAATAACAAACCTTTTTAATTAAAAAAAATAAAAGTCTGCTTATTTAATTCTGAAGTGATATTATATAATAACCAATCACATACATTTATGAAAAATAAACTCTACCATTGCTTTGACATTTAATGGACTACATGGAGTTAAATTGTTCTGTCATAGAGTTGTTAGCTATTCTAAAAGATATCAGAAATAAGTGCAAAAACAGTAAACCAGTCATCAGTTATAGGATAATGTGATGGCCCAGACTTCAATAGCCAAAAAAGAGCAACAGTTACATCTTGGTGTGGGATGGGGCTGGTCTGTATGTGTGCTGTGCTTTTTCTTTGTGCACAACTTCATTCATACTTACAAATATATGTACATTGAAAATTACTAGGCTGAGAAATATCTGCATTCACACTTCACAGATTGAAAAGTGGGCTTCTTTTCCCAGGATAACACTGCACAGAAGTGGCAGACTTGAAACTCAGAACAAGTGCTCCATCTCACTGCACCCATTATACCACCTCAGGATCATCTTCATGATCTGCCCCACACTGGATTGACTCTGATAATACATGTAGGAGATCCCCTGCTATAGAAGAATTAAAGTTTGGAGGAAGGCCAACTGAAGATGAACTCATAATGACAAGTACCTATATTATGTCATTTGGTAAAAGTTATTTCAAGTATGGATATAAACTATCTACACTGGGGAACAGGGTGCAGCTATTATGCCAATAGCATTCTCTGTTTCTCCAAGCATTTCTTTCCAAGGCCAGCCTCTTGCATAGGTGACTTCCAGCGGGGGTTTCATTCATCTCAAGTTTCCTGATGGAATCTACCATCCTGTCACATATGTAAATAAAAAACGTTGTCAGGAAGCAGGTTCTGGGTTAGGTAAAAATGTCTGGATTTTGATTTTAAAATGCGAAGTGAAGATTTTATTTGTATTAGGTCTCTTCAAAAATCCCCATGTTTAAACCACATTTTGAGCGTTTACTATATAACAAACTCTTTCTCTTTCTAGATGCTTTGTGTAGTTCCAATGAATAGATGAGGAAATTAGAGGTTCAAATCTGTTAGATAACATGCTCCAAGCCCTAGAGCTAGTAAGATATGGGATAGCTATCTGTTTCAGAGTCCTCTTGACTCCCAAGCTTTGCTATGTTTAATTTGAATTTTTAGTAGCTAACAATTTCATTTTCTCTTAAATAATATACATCTATGAACAATCTAATTTCAGTGTTCTGATTTAAGATACATTGAGTTCACATATGCAAAAAGGATTAGCCTCTAATCAAGATCTACTATATACCAGTCTTTGTACCAGATATATTACAATATTATATTTAAAACTCATACAAACTCTGAGAAATAGGTACTATCACCCTTATTTTAAAGAAGAAACTGATACTAAAAGTGGTTTAAGGATTTTCCCCAAAATATCTAACCAACTACCAACTAAGTCAGGCTGGAACTAAGATTCAAACCTAGGTCTACAGAATTCCAAAGTCTATTCTTTGCACATTGCCTTTGGGAATCCAACAGATTTAAGTTTGAATCTCAGTTGCTCCCAAAATAGACCATCATTACTTTTTTGATTCTATCATAATTTATGAAGGTATCTATTTCACATGCTAGAATATAAACATCTTGAAAGAATGGACTACTTCTATTTATCTTTCTATTCTTCTCCTGTCCATTCCTCAGCAATTAATCCTACACCATTAAAAGAGTATACAATGGAATTTTACTCAGCCATGAAGAACAAAATCATGTCGTTTGCAGGGAAATGGATGGATCTGGAAAGCATTATGCTAAGTGAGATTACTTAGTCACAAAAAGTAAAAAATCATATGCTCTCCCTAATACATGGAAGCTCAGGAGAAAGTGGGATACAAGAGGGACTCTAGATGAAGAAGGAGAAACCTTAGATGAGTAAAAAAGGTGACTTAACTGAAGATGATGGGGTGGGGGAGGGAAACACCCTAATGCACATGATGTACTTCCACAAACATACCAAAGTCAATCACTAAACTGAACTTGAGAAGGAAAGAGGGGGAGGGAGTGAGGCAGGAATTGGGGAAGGGTTAAATGAGAGATGTGTGCATGTATACCTTTACCAGCTTGTACCTAACAATGATGTATAATTACAGTGCACCAATTATAGGGATCTAATAAATTGACTGATAAAGTGGAATGTAAGTGTTAAATTACTGAATAATTTGGAACTGAACTGAATGAAAGACAGGCCTGATGTAGTGAGATACTTTAATTCATACATTTATCTATTCATTCAAAAGGCTTTTTTGTGTGTGTGTGGTACTGGGGATTAAACTCAGGGGCATTCTACCTATGAGCTATACCCCCAGCCCTATTTTTTATTCTTTATTTTGAAACAGAGTCTCACTGAGTTGCGGAGGGCCTCACTAGGTAGCTGAGGCTGGCCACAAACCCGGATCCTCTGGTCTCAGCCTCCCAAATGCTGGGATTACAAGCATGCGCCACCATGCCCAACTCAAGAGTTATTTACTGATAAACAACCGTGTTCTCCATCCTATGCTGGGTGCTGAGCTGGTATTATGTTGGGATAAAACAATGTGGTATCCCAAGCAACATCTATTCTAATTTATTAACACCTACACCAGACCAATTGCTGACTATTTTGACAACCATTGCTGACTAGGTCCTTGGCATATGGTGACGAGCAAGAAAAAAGGAATGATCACTGCATGCATAAAAATATCAAGTAAATATACAATTACTACCATGTCAGGAAGAAAGATACACAGTGCTATGTAGTAGCTATCAGGGCCATCTGATATAATCTAGAAAGAAAAGCACCTATGATAAAAACCAAGAAGAGACAATCTAGTAGTTCCTCCATCAAACAAAATCATTTTCAGTCTGTGCATGCTAAAATGGCACTACTGATTTACAAGATCAACAGCCCTCTATAAATACTACTATTCAAGTATTCATCTCTACAATGTCTTTGCATCCTATGATGGATGTGTCAATAATAAAGTGGATGCCACTCAAGGTCTCTCCAGAAGGAGTATTACACTTCATTAAATGTCTGGTGAAGTGAGCTGATGGTGTTTTGGGGATACTTGCTAATCCTTTTAAAGAGTGTTCAGGTTACTTTATGAATGAGTAGTGTCATCTGGGTCAAAAGCTCATAAAAAAGATCATCAAGAAAAGGTGATATTTGATGTAACAAAGACTTATTTCACAAGTAAGGAAGTGCCAAAAAGGGTGGAGTTTCTCTAAATAAATTCCCTTAAATGCTGTAGGAAAATAAACTGAAGTCAGGTATGATGGTGCATGCCTGTGATCCCAGTATTTAGGAGACTGAGACAGGAAGATGGTAGATTCCAGGTCAACCTCAGCAATTTAGTGAGGCCTTAGGCAACTTAGTGAGACCTTGTTTCCAAATAGAAAATAAAATAAGGCTGAGGAATAGCTCAAAGGTAGAATGTTCCTGGGCTAAATCCTCAGTACGATTAAATATAAATAAAAGAAGTAAATAAAAAGAAAACAAACTGAAGCCGGGTGTGGTAGCTCATGCCTGTTATCCCAGTACTTGAGAGGCTGAGACAGGAGGATTCCAGATTTTAGGTCAGCCTCAGCAACTTAAGGAGACCTTATTTCAAAATAAAACATAAAAAGGGCTGGGGGTATAACTTGGAGGTAGAATGTCTTTGAGTTCAATCCCCAGTATCACAAAGAAGAAAAAGAAAAAGAAAACAATAACAGAATAGGGTGACCTAGAAGATTGAATACCTTATTTCTATGAGTTATTTTTGTTCCTTTTTTAGTAGAAGGTTAAATAATAAATTACCTAAATAGCTAAAAAATAAGCTGAATATGGCCAGGTGTGGTGGCACATATCTATAATCCCAGTACTTGGAAGGCTGAGATAGGAAGATTGAAGGTCCAAGGCCACCCTTAACAGCTTAGCAAGACCCTGTTTCAAAATAAAAAATAAAATAGAGTATAGCCCAGAGGTAGAATGTCCCTGGGCTCAATCCCCAGTACCTCAAAAAATTAGCTAAGTATCATAAAATAATTTCCATCTATTAGACATAATAGCTACACACACATATATATTTTTTTTTCACACACATGCATATGTACATATATCTTCTGGCTCAAATATGTGAGATTTTTTCCCTCAGAGACCTTAAAATTACTTAACAGGCCTTGAAAAGTTGTCTTTTTAAATGGTCTGTCTAATTCCTGTATGGCAGGATATGATCTAGACTTTTGAAAAGCCAGTGATTCAATGAGTGGAAGACCATTTTCTTGTAAAGTACTCTGGGAGACTGGGTCAGATATCCTCTTATCCAGGAGATCTTGCTAATTTACTCCAAATAGAGAATGTTCCTTGTGTTAGTATTTTTTTCCTTAGGCTTAATCTGCTAAAACAAGAAGAGATGAACATTTGTAGGGAGGAGTTTGATGCAAGTGTAGGAAGAGAAAATGTTCAATTCACCAAGTATTTACAGAACACATCTAAGTAAAAAACACAGTTTGTTTTGGGAATTAAAGAGGATCTAAAGACTCAGAGGTCGAGACTATAGCCCATTAGGAACTGATAATCCTGTAGGTACTTGACAGGAATCCAGTTTTAATTATACTATTAAGACAGTATATCATAAATAACATGAAAGGTTCGAAACACTGTGCAAGTTGAGGAAGGAAGAGACCATTCCCTGACATTGGATGAGGAGATGTAACAATTTGCTCATGCCTTCTCTTAGAACTCTTTTGTTTTGCTCAACACCTATTGGATCAAGTGTAAGACACTTAGTATTGCACACATGGTCCATGAACTGAACTCTCCTTCATTTTTACTTTAGTCTTCAAATGTCAGTCATTTAAATTGCCTTTAGCATCTTCTTTTCTTGTTATCCTTCACTCTCAGAATTTCAAAGTATGGGCAGTAGCTAGAACATAGTTTAATAAATTAATGAATACTCATACATTGTGTTTCCTACCTTCCAGCCTTCATAAATGCTGTTCCACTTGTGTGGAATATCTTGCTTTTACCTGATTAACACCTCTGAACTCACACTGCAAAGCTTACGTTCTCTAACATCTAACTGGGCTTAGATGTTAGAGCAGGAGATAAATGGGGATACCAATTTTTCTACCTGAAAGGATTATTGTAAGGATTAAATTGGTTATCGTAAAATGCTTAGAACAGTACCTGGTACAAAGTGTTACTATATAAATATTAACTGTAATAGTTAGGTATCCCAAAATATTGACCAGAATAACCACAGAACTGTATGAATATGGAGAATCACTGGTTTTTGCATAAGTGGAAAGATTAAGTAGATTTGGGCAAGTAGAGTTGTAAGTATGCTGTAAAGGAAAGTTATTATAGAGTAAATTCTGTAATCCCAGTACTTTGGAGGCTGAGATAGAAGGATAGCAGGTTTGAGGCCAGCCTCTGCAACTACAGAGACCCTAGTTTAAAAATAAAAATAGAAAGGGCTGGAAGTGTTCAAAGGTAGAATGCTCTATGCTCCTGAGTTCAATCCCCGGTTCCCCCCCCCCCAAAAAAAAAAACAGTATAACATTGGGATATTTATTTTCCCTCTATCCACCCTCTGCACATTGCCAACAGAAAATCAAGCTCTAGAAAATGTTTTGGAAAACATTCTTCCTGCAAGTTTAATTCCTTTCCTTTTTACTGTCTCTCAATATCTCCTGTGGGAACCAGTGAAATGATGAGATAAAACGAAATTGCAGGTTTGTACTGTAGACTGGAAAGGGCATAAACAGCAAGCTCTCTAGGTAGACTCTACTAACTGTAAGCCAGGAAAATTTTGTAATAATTGCATCCAAGTAACTGTCTGCAGTTGAATATTATGGAATAAGATACAAATCATCCCTAGGCTTGTTGCTAATGCAGTCCTTGCCCCAACCAACAACCATAATCTGGGTTTATGTAGAGAAGGAGGAAGAGACAGATCCTGTTAGGGTGAGAAAACAAAACGTCATCACAGCTCTTTAGGATCTCCTAGTCATGCAAACAAAATAATTATAACACTGTGTGGTTTATTAAATATTCTTTTATTTTCAAAATCCTATTGAGCTCTCATAATAGAGTGGAGACTTTGCTAGTATGGGAATGTGGCAGTGAACAGACAGATGCAGTACTTGTCCTGAGGTTGTATATGAGTTAGCTGGACAATGGAAAAAATGGAATGGGATCAAATCAGAATAGGGACAAAATATTTGGGACAGAACTATTGAGTAGCATATCTATTGAAGGCTTTGGGGAAAAGGGGATTTGTTACAAAATATTTGCCTCAAATATTGGCTATTAATTAACATTTACTTTAGGAAAGATCCTGTGCATCTTGAGTCTTGGTCAGATGTTTCCCTACCCACTCTCCTAAGACTCTGTGCTTCTCCTTTTAGAACGCTTCATATGCACTAAGGCAGCTGCTCACTCACTGTCAGGTTTCCCACCTTGAACGCTCAGTTGAAAGGAACAATATCCACCTCTGTGTTACAGCTCAAGTGCCTAGATCTCTTCCTGGCACATAGGCATTCAGGAAATATTGTTTAAATGAACAGATGAATGGATAAATGAATGGATGCAAGACCTCAAATAGGAAATTTCTTTTGGCATATAGTACTAGTGTGTTAGAAAAAAAGAGGAAAGAAAACCATTGCATATCTATGCTTATCATTGTCAAATTTTCGGAACGAAGCAAGAATCTATATTAATTTATATGAATAGTTTCCTTGTCTTTGTTCCCCTTCCCCACATCTCTACTTTTTTATTTATATTACCTTCAGAAGGTACTTTAAATCCTCTTGTGAGATAGTATATAAGAAAGATCACAATAAATTCAGTTGTCAATAGTGACATAAATTCCAAGTGTTTGTTTTAATTTAATCAATTCAATAAATGCTTATTGAACATGCTATGTAAGACCTTAAATCACAATGGAGATAAGAGGAAATTTAAGAATGATTAAGACCTAAAACAGTACATTCTCTCTCTCTCTCTCTTTTTTTTTTTTTTTAGTTGCTATTTGTACTCTTGAAAATGTGATAACCATACTTAAGTTAAATCTTTGGCAATTGATTTCATGTTGGTTTTTCTGTTTAAAATAGAATTTTGGACATGCCTGGAAGCCTCATCTTGTTTTCAAATATGATGTTTCTATAAATGAAAATGAGTGACACAATAATAAGGTGTATTTGTGGTCCAAAGTAAAAAATCCAGTTTTTGGCTTAAACTAAATCAAAAGACATGCATTATATAAATACAGATGTAAATTATGGAACTCAAGGACAGGGCTGATCCTCAGAAATGGACTAGGGAATAAAGAAATAATGTTTTAAAACACCATATAGTTCCACTTAATAGACGATTGCAGGTAAAAATGTATTGCATTAATTTCAAAATCCCAAGAGAGAGAATCAGGCCAGCTTGGTTCAGGTATGAGAATGAGTTTGGATTCTCCTAGAAGCAGCTCCTGAGACAATGATTTGAGCACAAACAGGTTTGGGGAGAGGTGTGAGAAATATAAGAGGGGACATGGGTAAATGTAGCAGGAAAGAAAAGTCAGCTAATAAAAGCTGTGTTATCAGGTCAGCTCTTATGTGGTAACTGGGAAACTGAAAAGTGCCTAATAGAACACACATCTCAGTGTTAACCCACTGGAGGGGCAAAGGACCAACTGCACATCAGCTGCTGTCAGTCACTGGTTGATGGCTCTTATTAGAGAGAGACAATCTTCCAGCACTTCTGGCTTGTTTCCTATAAGCATGCATGGATTTTTTGGCTACTATCAATCTAAATCCTCTGGGAAAAGAGGAAATTGATGAGATGCCCCGGATTCTAAACTGAAATATGTTTTATAAAATGTTGCATTAGGAATGACAATTTATTAAAAAAAAGAAGAAACAAAACCAGTGATTTTTCTTCCATTTGAATAGTCCATCATACCATAAATGCATAAATGCACTGTACTTTAGTGCTTTAAATAAAAAACCTGTTAATGGTGTAATTCCACAGAAACTATAGTTACTACAAGGTGAATTTGGAAAGTATTCAGAAAATATACTTGCATTTTTATGTATAGGTTTTCTCAAAGGATAATCATTGTCTTGACTGAACTTACCAGAATTAAAAATTATTACTTCTCTCCGGCAGCATACAGAGAAGTGGTCATGTTGCAACAGCAAAAATGTCATCCATCATTATGCCTGCCTCTCCTAAATAAAGAATGATGTTTTTACCATGGGCACTTTTGTTCCTGCAGGAGCAAATTATTTTATTGCAGAAAATTAAGGTGGTCCGTGATTTCGAGTAATTATGTTCAAAACATTTGTTTTCAGAATCAGTTGACTGAGTTTTTAACACTGTTTGACTTAAATGAGAAGAGATGGATTATCATAAATGCTCAGGCCTCACAATAAAGTATGGCTGGGCAGAAAAGAGATGATGCTATGATATTATTGTGATAATTATGATATGATTTACAACCCCCTGTGGCTCTGACTGAGAACTCACCATAAGTGATGTTACTAAATGCAGTCCAGGCCAGGCCAAGCTGTTTTATGCAGCCTTAACATCCCGTAGAGCTTTGTATTCATTATACTTGTTGGATATCTTTCTTCTTCCTAAGCCTAAAAGCTTTGCAAAGGCATAGGCAATGCCTGTTTTATTCATTTTGCTATCTTTAAGTGTCAGGCTGGCATCTAGCAACAGTGGTGACTTAAATTGTGAAATAATGAATAAATTAATTTTTGATTTATATATTTTGTAGAAAAGCATCGTTTGGAGGTTTTGCCACTTAGTAAAACTACATAACCTTGCATACTAAGATCTACAATGCCTTACTGATAAAATGTACATATGTTTTCCCTTTGATTCATAAAGTTGATGTGAATATTAATTTGGATCAGAGCATGATAATAGTTTATAAACCAAATAGGATTACATAATATTATTGTCATTTGTGGAACTTTCTTAAATAATAGAATTTTAAATTCTGGAAAGAGCCTAGGAGGGAGGTCTATAAGGAAAGGAATCAGTGGAATGGATCAATATCAGAAGACAGCATTCAGGAGAGCAAAGCAGTCAGAAAATACATTATAGAAGGAATCAGATCAAACTGTTTTTGAATATGTACCCTGTGCTTTTACTTGATGCAATTTCATTTAATTATGACAATTTGGTGATGCAGGGATCATTTCTCTCATTTTATAGACAACATAACTGAGGATAAGTAGTTTGTCTCAGCTCTAATTTACATGTTGGAGCCAGGATTCAACCCAAGATACAACAACTCCATAGTTTCCCATGCAAGATTCAGATACATAGAGTGTTACTTGCTACACAGTAGAACAATTCTACATAGGGTTTTTTTGCATGACTTCACATGACAGAATCAGGCCCAAAAAAGAAAATTTACAGAAAGAAGGAATTCAGATTAATCTAACTAAAAGAATCATTATTGTACCACAAGGCTATCCTGAAGGAGGAGTGCCTCTGAGTATAGTGAGTTTCTGTTAGGGAGGTGTTCAGGTTTAAAAATCAATGAATAATTCTTTAAGTGTGTTGTGACAATGACACATTGGAACAGAGATGATAGGTCATTCATAAAATACTTTTAAGTCTTGAGATACTGATTTAGTCAACTTCTACTTGTCAGGGTAATGGGAATTCTCACCATATAAAAACAAGAGGCAGGTCCACAACTTCATAGGCTTACTGATGTGACTAGGTGATTCCTAGGCAGCAAGGGGTGGGGGGGGGGCAGTCAGCTAACAGAAGGCAGCATCACTTGGTAAGGCAGCATAGTTTGGAAGCAACATGCTAGAGGAAAAACTTGTGGTGTTTAGTCAGG
Organism: Graphiurus murinus; assembly: GCA_004027655.1. Lineage (NCBI taxonomy): Eukaryota > Metazoa > Chordata > Mammalia > Rodentia > Gliridae > Graphiurus > Graphiurus murinus. The sequence goes on along the minus strand of PVLC010013620.1, from coordinate 21,593 downwards.
CATGGTGGTGCACGCCTGTCATCCCAGTCCTTGGGAGGCTGATACAGGAGAATTGCAGGTTCAAGGTCAGCCTCAGCAACTTAGTGAGACCCTCAGCAACTTAGTGAGGCCTTGTTGCAAAGTAAAACAATAAATAAATAAAAGTGGCTGTGAAAAAAACCTTGCAGCATTTGGAATCAAATAGATCTAGATATAAAGCTACTTTTAAAAAACTATGATTTTATTGGCACACTGTAATTTTATACCATAACAAGGTTCAGAGTGATAGAAACATACATGCATACAGCAATTAGTATGTTTCTCTCCCTCCAGATCTCATCTTGCTCCCTCTCCCTCTGCATACATATTGTTGAGATTGGTATTAATAACTTCATATATGTGCACAGAATTATTTGAACTCTTTCCTTCATCAAGTGTATTTCCTCTACAACCTCTCTTCCCTAATACCTTCCTACTGTTCTACTGGAATCTCTCCTCGTTTTTCTGAGGTCCCCTTTGTTACTCAATTTCTCTCTTTGTTACTCAATGTCTCTCTAGCTTCCATATAAGAGAGACAACATACAACCCTTCACTTTCTGAGACTGGCTAATCTCACTTAGCATAATATTCTCTAGTTCTACTTTTTGAGTCTCTTTCTGAGATTTTAGTTCTGCATTCTATTGGTGTAACAACATTAAGTTGAAGGATTTAATGTGATGAGGTACATAAAAAGGTCAGTACATGAGATGCACTCAGAAGTTGTTAGTCATTAAAATCATCACAGTCACCATTATTATCATCTTCATCTTCCTGATAGAGAGAGCAGGTGAATTTTAGGAGGCCATGAGGCAACAAACACTTCATCTTCCTCTGGGATTGTCAGCCTCAGAGAACATGTACAGATAATACTGTTTTGTAGAATATTAGAGCTGAAGAGATTTAGAGGTTGTCCAGTACAATGTCCCTCAAACTACTTATAGTGAAAAGTATATGTTGTATGTGTGTGTGTGTGTGTGTGTGTGTGTGTGTTCAAATTTGCAAATCTGTTGTCAACAAGTGCTTCTGAAAATTCAGTAAAATGAATTACTAGAGAAAGAAAATAGGATATAAAGCCAAAATCATATAAAGTACAATCTCACATGTTATATATTTTTATTTTTCAAAAGATATACAATTACCCTGTCAAGTTCTTCCAAAAATTTCTAAATTCTTGCTCTCATTTGTAATACTTGGTTTGCAGTACAGATTGAATACCCCTAATCCAAAGATCCCAAATCTGGGATTTTTTAAGCACTGTCAGGGTGCCACATGTGAGAAATTGCACATCTGACCTCATGTGACAGGTCATAGTCAAAACAGAGTGCCAAAAATATTTTGTAAAATTACCTTCAGGCTCTGTGTATAAGATCTATGTGAAACATAAATGAATTCCACATTTAGACATGAGTCTCAGTATATTTCATGTATATGCAAATCTTCCAAAATCCAGAAAAATTCAAAACCCGAAATACTTCTAGATCCAAGGATATAGGGTACTCAGATATGGAAAATAAAGTTTGCAGGCTAGCATCCATCCACAGGCCACATCCTGAGTAATACTGATCTAGTTCATTTCTTTGATTTTTTCTAGTTTGAATTCATTTATCATTCTCAAACATTTAATGCACATTTTCTATTTGAATAGAACTTTTGTGAATATACAGAGAAACAAAGTCGGTTAAGACATGCAGAATTTCATTGATTATGAGATTCATGCTTTTCCCTCATATTTTTTTCTGTGAAGCTGGGATTATCTTCCATTTATGGTGTTCCAGTTGTAACGGTGGGTGAGTTTTTTCTTAGTGTTATATAAAATAATGCTTTGCTATAGTTTTAACTTTTATTAATGTGTTGCAGTTATACATCATAGTGACAAGAATGAGTTGTAGTATTTTTTTTTATTGGTGCACTATAATCATATATTGTGATGATGTTCAGGGTGATAGAAGCATGTATGCACATAGCACTTGGTGAGCACTCTCCTAGTTCCCATCCCACCTCTCCCCCTCCCCACCTTCCCATGCAGAACATTATGATAGATATTGATAAGTTTGTATATATACATCATGTTGACTGAAATGTTTCCTGTTTAAGTCTTCTTTCCCCTCACTGCCTCCCTCAGCTATGTCCCCTCCCTCACTTCACTAAAGTTTCTCCTTCTTTGTCTGGTGTCCCTCTGGTGTCCCAATTTCTCCCTAGCTTCCATATATGAGAGAAAACACCTGATCTTTCACTTTTTGTGACTGACTATAACCCAGTACCATCCATTTCCCTGCAAATGACATAATTTTATTTTTTATGGCTGTGTAGAATTCCATTATATGTATATCTCATATATATATATATATATATATATTTTGCAGTACTGGAGATTGAACCTAGGGCATTCTATCTCTGAGCTATACCCCAGTCCTATTTTCTTTATTTTATTTCTCACTAAGTTGCAGAGGAAGACCTCACTAAATAGCTGAGACTGCCTGCGAACTCAGATCCTCCCATCTCAGCCTCCCAAGTACTGGGATTACAAGCATGTGCCACCACACCCAACTCTCATAATTTTTAATTCATTAATATGTTGATGGAAACCTAGGCTAGTTCCATAATTTGGCAATTACAAATTGTGCTGCTATAAATATAGATATGCATGCATTACTATGGTAGTCTGGTTTCAGTTTTTTGGGATAGATACCCAGGAGTGGTATAGCTGTGTCATATGGTAGGCTCATTCCCATTATTCTGATCTAGTTCATTCCTAACTATGCAGAAAGGCTGCTTATTATTCCATAATAAACACCATTCCTCTAACCTAGTTCAGTATCACCTAAGGATCACATATATCTGAAAAAAAGCTAAATATACATACCAGGAATCACAATTCTCCTAGGTGCCATAAGTCTAATGCTTCTACCACAGTTATTTCACTGGGAAATTGTAGTAGTATTTCTAATAAGTTTTTTAAGTATTTGGAGTAGAAATTAATATTACTTAGAGAAGACGGATGGAGACTAGTGACTATTATGTGTCTGCTTCATATATGCTAGGCTTTGCCAACATATTTCACTTATTTCTCATAGCAACTCTCTAAGGTAGGTGGAATGATCTATATTTTTCAAGAATCCAGAAAGGTTAGGCAACTAACTCAAATGAACACAGCTGGAAAGTGGTAGAACGGAGGTGCAAGCCTAGGTCTGTTTGCACGGCCCTTCTCTTTTCTCTCCATCATTGTACACACATAATCATTATCTTGGACATATTATACTCTTAAAGGGAAATACTCTCCCTAATAGTTATTTCCATTTAGAAATTACATAACATTTTGTGTTTGCAAGAGACTTTACAACCATTTATTACTTCCTTCTCCTACATTGGTATAACAAAGTCTTCCATGGAGAGTAGGTATTCTTTAATTATAATTATTAAAAGTTCATTACAAATACATATTCTACTTTGGAAATTTATTATATTTTAACTTTTCTTTTTTAACTGACTTTTGTTGGAGTTCCACATATTCCTAGCTTTACTCAATTCTATATTAGCATTTTGTATTCTGGCAATTAGAGTTTTCTAATTATTTTTACAACACTTTGGTAATAATATACAATAATGAAGTATGCCATCTAGTTTATTTAAAATCATATTTACATTACATAATAAAATTAATATTTCTATCCCAAATTATAGACTTGAAGGGAATAATAGTCTTATATTCTAGTATTATTAGTGGCTAATGCACCTGATTCTCACACTAAAAATTTCTTGTGTTCTTATTTTGGCATATATTGATAGGTTTTCTTTGTATAGATTCTTCACAATGCTATCTGTTGGTTTACCTTAGGTATTTTGGGGTAAAGGATATTTATAGAATATCTGAATAACTGAGATAAAGTTTCAGAATCACAAGCTCAGCCCAGAGATTGACATAGGTGATCAGCAAATCCTAACCTGTCAATAAGGAAAAAAGGTGACATTTGCAGATGTTAAGATTATCAAGATTATAAATTATGTAGTATAAATATTATCAAGCTAATTTTTCAAATAATCAATAAGTAAACATTTATTTTTCCATTCATGTAACCTTCAGCATACTTCTTTTTTATTTTTGGTACTGGGGATTGAACCTAGTGGTACTCTACCACTGAGATATATCCTCAATACTTTTTTTTTGAGACAGGGTTCCCCAAGTTCCCCTGTTTCCCAAGCTGGCAGCAAACTTCAGATCTTTCTGTTTTAGCATCCTGATTTGTGTGATTACAACTAAGTTTCAAGAGATTCTTTCAGGCTCATACTACATAATTGCTCTTTATACCTCTGGAATGATCAAACATTTTTAGATTATTTTATTTAGCCAAATGTCTTAGTGTATCTAAGTAAAACAGATATCTACTTTAAAACATGGACTAGGCTGGGTAGATCCAGTGCTTTAAAGGAAGAAGCTGTTTAAGGTTGCTCATTTCCTTTCTCTCTCATCCTACTTGTTACAAAATAAGAGTTTATATAGTACGTTAGAATTTATAAAGATTTTCTACATTTCATTTAATATTTAAGATAATTCTTGCTGGTAAATATTATTGTTGTCCTTGCCCCCTCTCACTTTTTGCTCCTCCCCATTTAGAAAAGTAATCAAAGGATTAGTCTACACTACTGAAGATGCTCCATTTCCTCACCTTTCAATTTCCCCTCTACTTATTTCAAACTGACTATTCTCTCAGCTTCTCCACTGAAGCAGCTTTTTTCAGTCCGCTGTGATGTCCAGTTTACAAACTGCATTGGTCAATTCTTAGTCCTCATCTCTCTCCACCTTTTAGCAATAAAATGCATAATGGATCACTTTTTTTTTTTCTTAAAACATTTTTTTTGGCCTGGCCCTAATACAATGAAATCTGATTTACTGCCTTATTACTGTCCACTCTTTTTCAATCTCTTCTGTTGACTTATCCTGATTTTTCAATTTCTTAAGTATTACTGTTTTTCAGGGCTTCATCTTGGAATCTCTTCTCTCCTCTAGTGATACTCATTCACTTCATCAAGCCCGCTCCATGACTGTGTGTGTGTGTGTGTGTGTCTGTGTGTATGTGTGTGTGTATGGTACTGAGGGTTGAACCCAGGGGCATTCTACCTCCAAGCTACACTCCTAGCCCTATTTTATTTTTATTTGGAAACAGGGCACTTATTGTGCACTGGCTTTAAATCTGTGATCCTCCTATCCCAGCTTCCTAAGTACTGAGATCACAGATGTGCGCCAGCATGCCTGTCTCAGTTCCATTACTTAAATAACTTACATATTCTTATAACTCCCCCAAACCTATCTCCAGCTCTTACCTCTCCCCACTCTCCTTTGTGTATGCTTAGTTCCATATTCAACATCTCTGCTTGGATATTTATTTTTTAATTATTTTATTAGTGCATTGCAGTTATACATCATAGTGAATTTGAATGTGATAAAAAAGACACATACACACAGTTCTTGTTGTATTTCCCTCCACATCCCACTCTGTTCCCCATTTCTCCCTACATACAAATGTTAGTGAAATTGGAAGTGATACCTTCACATATTACCACAGTATTATTGGTATGGTTTGGATATTTAATAGTCACTTCAAATTTATGTAAAAATCAAACTCTTCTTTTCCCTCACTCACAGCAATTCCTAGACCAAAATCATAGGATTAATAGTTGTTCCTTTAACTCAAAGTCTATATCCAACCTACCTGCAATGGCTGTGGGCTCCATATTGAAACGATGTCAAACCCACCCATTTCTCACCACTGGCACCAATACTCATGTGTCTGAGCTTCCTGGCTTTTTTAAACTACCATTATCTCTCACTCAAACTATGGAAACAACATTCTAACTTCTCTTTGCTTCCATGCCTTTCTTTGTTGAGCCACATCTCCACCCAGCAGCCAGAATGAGATATTGTAAAAGGAAAATTAGCTGGGCATTGTGGCACATGCCTGTAATCCCAGTAGTTAGAAGGTTGAAACAAGAGGCTCACAGGTTCAAGACCACTGCATAGTAAGTTAATGAGACCCTATCTCCAGGTAAAAGTAAAATAGGGCTAAGAGTGTAGCTGAGAGATAGAATACCTCTATGTTCAATCCACAGTACCACAATTTAAAAAAAGAAAAATAGCTCCAATAGTCTTCCAACTCACTCAGAATAAGGTATTTCTCTTCTCTTTTCTTGTTCTAGCCAAACTGACCTTCTTGCTATTTTTTTAATAAGCCAAGTTCATGCTTGCCAAATAACTTCATGGTTATTCTACTGCTGACTTATTTGCTTATAACATTTCATGGGGAAAAATTCTCACCTTTTTAGGTTTCTGCTTAAATCTTCCTTCCTCAGAAAGCCTTGTTTAGTACCTTCCATGTCCTTACACACTCTACTTATCCTGCTTTAGTTTAAAACAAATTCACAGTGCTTCTTGCTCTGATATACAAGATTATGACTTTATAGTTTGTTTCCTTTATGAAAATGTGAGCTCCTATGAGAGCAGGGACTTTGTCCTGTTTACCATTCTCCCATAGCACTTAGGACAGTGTTTAGCAAGGAGTTGGTCCTAAGTAAATAATGGAAATAACCTCTTCACTTTCCGTGCATGACGGAAAGTGAAGAGGTTAAGTGATGTGTGGCTGGAGAGCCAGACAGGCAATAAAGAACGGGAACTCACGCTACCTAATTCAAAACTCTATGTTTTCTCCTCTACACCACACTGCCTCTGTACCACCAAGCCATTGAAAATTTGAGGATTTGAATATTTCTCTGGAATCAACCATCTCTCACCTGCCAATAGCTGAACCAAAATATTGCCTACTATTTTGGAAGAGATTGTAGTTCAAAATACTCCAAAAACTTGCTGAAAACAAAGTAGATGAGAGCTACTGCATCCTTCATTCCTGTGGCATCCCATTCAAATCAAAGGAAGAAGAATTAATCGATCTAATTTTATTCTTTATAAAACCAGAGAGTGTTTTTTCCCCCTGCCTGGCATCCTAATCTCTTCTAAGCAAGTATTGTCTGACACAGTGTTGCTACACATTATTGCATTGTGATCAATTATAATTTGCTACTGATGACGAAGCACTTATTTTACTTATTTACAAAGCAAATTAGAGTGTATTCAGAAATATCAATAAAATAAAGCTCCTTTTACCTTTCTATGTGCTTTCTTGTGTTCTAGTGTTCAGGGAATTTCAAGTAGCTACAGCTCATTTTTGCTGTGCTTCTTCAAGCAATCTGGGGGTGGGGGCCATGAATTCACAGTCTCCTGTGAATGTTGTGGCTTCCTCCAGGTACATCACAGAACAGAGAAAGAGGGGTGGGAATTGCTGTTCCTGAGAAGCCACTCTTTCAGGATATGATTGCCTTGGCAGACTTCATTTTCTTTAGAAGCAGGGTACCTGTTTAAACCCTACTCCTTGTACTTTCTAAATTTTCATAAATATCGGCCTTAGTTTTGTAGATAGATAGATAGGTAGGTAGTTTTGTAGATAGGTAGATAGGTAAGTAGATAGATGGATGATAGACCTCATAATTGTTCTTTCAAGGATTATGTGAGATAAATGTGAGATAAATGCTGATTAGAATAACATCTGATGAAGGTGGTTAATTAGTACTATCCCTCCTCTCCACAGTCCCTTTGATTCATTCCTTTCTGATTTGTCACTTTAAATCTGCATATTCTTCTCTCAAATACAGTTGTGATGTAAAAATTGAAAAAGGATTTGCCATGAATTCCTCTAAAAGTACAAATAATTCAACCACCTAATTGTCTTTTTTTTTCTAATTATCTACTCAATTCTTTTTTTTTCCTCCCAGCGCTATCTCTGCTCTCTGCTATGTATATTGCCAATAATAAGGAAAAGCTTGGCTTAATTGGATACCATGATGCCTGGTTTGAATCTTATAAGCATTGTATTTCTCGATTAACCAATCCAGAAGCTACCAGGAAGTGCTAATTAGGTACTAAAAACAAATTGGACTACCTTAGGGATCTTCTTAACAACAGTTTTACACTCAATCATGGGGTGAGGCCATAAATTATACATAGCAGCCCAGTATCCAGTCCAGGTGTGATTTGGAATCCTTGATGGTCTATGGCTTGTCATTCAATCTTGCATCTTTATAAAGTTGTTTTAAAGGTGTTCTGTGTTCTCAGAGAGCAGCTTGATTAGGGTAATAGAAATGGGAAATGATAATGATTATGATAGCTGGCTTCAGAGATTCTCTGGGCAAAGTTAATTCTGTCAGGTACATAAGAGGATAATTTGGTATATATATATTTTGCAGTACTGGGGATAGAACTCAGGGACATTCTACCTCTGAGCTACACCCCCAGTCCTATTTTAGTCTTTATTTTGAAACAGGGTCTCACTAAGTTGCAGAGGGCATCACTTAGTAGCTGAGGCTGGCTGCAAACCCAGATTCTCCAGTCTCAGCCTCCTAAGTACTGGCATTACAAGCGTGGGCCACCTTGTCTGGCTGGTATATAAATTTTAAGCAAGTATTAAAAAATTATTGAGATAAAATTTCCATATAATATTTAGTTTCTGAATAGAGTTGAACAAAGTTTTAAATAGACTTTCAAATAAAGATGTTTCTCTCTGAACTAAGCAACATAGGCATTTACACAATGGCCTATGTCATTCCTGAGCCCAAATTTTAATGATGTGGTAAGATTGACAGAGCAGCTAACCTTGAACTGTACTGTTGTCCTTCTTGGCTGAATGTTCTTAAAATAACATTTTGACTAAATACATCTTCATTCAATAATTCATTCAACAAATATTTTCTGACAACTTACTGCTATATCCTAGGCATTCTTTACGGGTAGTTTTGAATATAGCAGAGAGAAAATCAAGCAATAATCCCTGTCCTTTGAAAATTCTGGCTGGAATTTATTAAGTACTGAGACATGCCTGGTGGAGTTCTACATGTGTAATGGGAATCAACAGCAGAAGGAATGCAAAGAGACTGAGATTAACTTCCTGCCTGGGAGAAACTTGTTCTGAAGCTTTAATTTTCTTTTTTAATAATAGCAAGTATATATTTACACATATCCTAGATTCACTATGAATGTTTTAGATAGTTATAGTCACGTCTTGTCCCCCCTTTGATTGAGAAGCACAGAAGCTATATTTTTACTATAACTGTGTAGAAACTTTTATTTTTTTGGCGGAAAGACTTTACACATGGTAGGCCAGTGTGTGTCAGGAAAGAGTAGGGCTTACTCAAGGAGCAATACAAATTCTAGTTAGCAGAATGTAGCAAACGTGTAAGGGAATAGTAGGGTATAAAGCTTGAAAGATCCTTTCAAGTATGCCTTTACTATCCCCAGCTGATGTAAATTTATCATAAATTCTTCCTAGTTTCCCCAAAGGAAGATAATCTTTTTTTGGCCTCTCATAGTGTGTGTGTGTGTGTGTGTGTGGAGGGGGGGTAATGAGAATTGAACCAATAGACATTCTACCTTTGACCTACACCCCAAGCCCTTTTTATTTTTCATTTTGAAACGGTGTCTCACTAAATTGCTGAGAATCTTGCAAAGTTGCTGAGGCTTTTCTTGAAACCACAATCCTTCTGTCTCAGCCTCCCAAGTACTGGAATTACAGGCATGTCCCGCTACACTTGGCTCTCTTATAGCTTTTTTAGAGAACAAGTCTTTCAGAGGGGAGAATACTGTGCTAACAGAGTACCCAGCAACCAAGTATACTAAGATGACTCACAATCACTATAAGCCTTTGTTTCTTCACTCCCCACCAGGAGCTATATCGACCTTATCCTTCAGGAATAAGGGAGCAATATTTACTTATGCTTCAGATAACCAATAGAAGGGTCTAACAAATAAATAAATGAGAAAATAAATATATGGCATACTATTTATTTATTTATTTATTTATTTATTTATTTACTTATTTATTTATTGTGGCACTGTAGGTTGAACCCAGGAGCATTCTACCTCTGACCTACACCCTCAGTCCTATTCTATTTTTTGTTTTGAAACAGTTTCACTGAATTGCAGATGATCTCACTAAATTGCTGCAAACCTGTGGTCCTCCTGTCTCAGCCTCCCAAGTTCTGGGATTATAGGCAGGCACCACCATGCCCAACTGGCATACTCATTTTTATATCCACGGATAGTATAAAGTAGGGGTTAAATAAGATTTTATTCAATAAATAGATCTGTGAATACATACTCATCTCTGAGGAGAAAGGAGCTGGAGTATATAGGATTTTTACAGTGCTATGCAATCTAAATATTAATTTTCACTTCACTGCTCTTCAGTTCTCATTATAATTATTAGTATAAATGCTTTATTGAACATACACATGTGGTAAGAAGCTACCATATCCCAGGTAGCTTGTTATCACATATGTGTGTTCTTCATTATCTGATTCATTCATGTCTATTATTCAGAAGGACTTGGTGAAGACCACTTGGCTTGTTTGGTGCCACAAAAGAAGTTAGTGGATAATTTAAGTGGCGGGCATCCTAAACGCACCTAAAGGAGAGAACAGGTTTTCTCACACATGCTTTTCTGTCCTGGATCCAAATGACAGAGCCCTGCAGCTGTGCAGCCTGAGAGCAGATGTTGCCCTGTCAGGTGTCTTTGATTCTACTTGAGAAACCACAGGAAGCTGGTTGCAGACAAATCATGAGCACTGTAGGAACAGGAGAATGGCAACCTATATTGTGTGCTCACAGAGGAGACATGGCACTCAGCCACACACAAGGCAAGATGACTAGGGTTGGTCTAGATATGCAAAGTAGTGGGGCCTGGCTATTGCCTGTTTCTATTTCAATACAGAACTTTTCCCATTATGCTTTATAGTAGAGTTGTCCAGTAAGACACTTGCATCATTTACTCAAATTGATATAAATCAAAGTTGGTAACACTTGATGGTATGTAGAATCTTTATTTATAAAGATGCTATAAATAAAATTAATTTTTCCAATTGTATTAGAAAAAGACAAATTAAAACACATGAGGCTTTTTGAAGGAAGAATTTATAATTTAATGAGCATTTATGTAGGCAACATAAATAGCAAAGATGTCAATAAAATTACTAAGGAAAAGAACAAAAAAACAACTTTACAACTTTTTGATGACAAGAAGCACATTCTAACCATTTGGGGTATCCAGCATGTAAATCAGTGCATATAAGTAGAATGTGCCATAAAATACTTTCATAATTTAATTATTGAAACTAAATTGATACCTAGGGACATGAGGGACAGTGGGAAAAAATATAGCTAGTGAGTATTGAATTAGTATTTACTGAGAAGTTTAGTGCAAGGAAGAATAGTTTCATTTTATTTTTATAATAATTATATATGGCATGTAATTTACTTGGGGTCTACAAAATGCAAGGATGGGCTGGATGTGGTGGTGCACACCTGTAACTCCAGTACTTGGGCCCTGAGACTGGAGGATGGTAGGTTCAAGGTCTGCCTCAGCAACTTAATGAGACCCTATTTCAAACTTAAAAAAAAAAATACCCCCACCAAGTGTCATGTGCATGTATGTCACTATCACTATGAAGTGCATTATGCTGTGAGACTATAATGCACCAATAAAAGTCTTAAAATAAAATGGAATAGGGCTGAGGACATAGCACAGAGGCTATAGAACACCCCTGTTTCAAAATAAAAAGTAAAAAGGGCTGAGGTTATAGCTCAGGGGATGAATGCCTCTGGGTTCAATCCACAGTACCCCCTCCTGAAAAAAAAATAAAAGAAAGAAAAGAAAAAAAAAGGAATTGTTCTTGCCAAATCAGTTTCTGGACTCAAATCAATAAATAATAAATATGAATAAATAAAATAAAATGCAAGAAGGAATTTCCATGTAGTTTGTGGGAAGAGCTATAAGTGATCTTCTCAAAGAACTTCTAAATGACAGCATCCTTTCTTCCTTGAATTGCTTGTTTTTTTTGGTGGGGGATACTGGGGTCTAGCCCAGGGGCATTCTACTTCTGAGCTACATCCCAGCCCTATTCTTTATTCTTTATTTTGAAACAGGGTCTCACTAACTTTCAGAGGGCCTCACTAAGTAGCTGAGGCTGGCTGCAAACCTGGATCCTCCAGTCTCAGCCTCCCAAGTACTGGGATTACAAGCGTGAGCCACCATACCCAGCTACATTGCTTGTTTTGATAGTGAAGTCCAGAACTGCTATAGCCATCTTGCTATAGCAAGAATGCTTAGGATATGGCATTCCAGTAAAGAAAGGCCTAGCCAAAAGATTGATAAGGAAGTAGACCTAAACCCTTTGGACTAATTTGACCTTAATACTTGTGGCCAACAAATATTCTTATTCCTTAAGCAAGTTTGAATTGGGTTTTCTGTAACTTGTAGTCAAAAGATCAAAATACCTGCATGCCTACACTACGAAATGAATGACAAATTTGATTTCTTTGCTGGGTCCCATGGTCATCATCACCCCTTATATTCAATTTTATGATTTAACAGCTCTTTGGAATATACCTTCTCTCACATGATCTTTTTCATTTTACAGATGTAAAAATTGAGTCTCTTATTCAGGGCTATAATTCTACTAAGTAACTTGAACTTTGGTTTTCTAAATTCAAAATTAAAATCTCATTTTTTAAATCTAGTGTAACCGGAGCCGAAATGAAGAGCAAGGGCAGATTTAAGTTCATTACTAATTTGTAATGTAAAATAATATAGTATTTCATTTATTAGCTTTATTCAATAGTAAAGAATTGTTTTGGTGGGCATGATGGTGCATGCCTGTAATCTCAGTACTTGGAAGGCTGAGATAGGAGTAGAAATCCATTGTGTGTATATCCCATAATTTTGTAATTCATTCATCTGTTGATGGGCATCTAAATTGGTTCCATGACAGCTGTTGTGAATTTTTCTGTTATAAACATGGATATTCATGTATCATTTTGATACTTTGACTTCAATTCCTTTGTAAAGATACCCAGGGGTGGTATAGCTGGATTGGATGGTGGTTGCATTCCCAGTTTTCTGAGAAATCTCCACACTGATCTCCATAGTGGTTGTGCTAATTTGCACTCCCAATAGTGTAGAAGAGCTCTTATTTCCTCATATCCTTTCTGTCATTCATTGTTGTTTGTATTTGTGTCCTGAGAACAGAAATTTCTGTGGCTTAAGGAAACGTTCTTGTATTTAGTAGCTACCTATGCTTAAAATGCAGGTGGGCTTTCCAATTTTCCCACTTCAGATATATTGTTTCATCTTTATTCAAAATTTGTTTTCCATTTGTATCTGGCTGTGAAAGAAAGCATTTTCAAAAACTAAATGTGCTTCTTCTTCTTGTAATAATTATTATTATTGAAAAGAAGAACATGCAAATTTTAGCTCAGATGAGAACTTGAATTTTCTCCTGTAATTCTCATTTTAGCTTAGTATTTTGATTTCACAATAGATTTAAATATGTTTAACATTTTTGTAGAAAAGTACTACCTATTTCTTTTGAGGACACCAAACTGTAAATTCTGTAATTAGTACAGTCAGGATTGAAGAGTTCTTCCTGAAAAGCTGTATTCACACAGGGCAAGTTTGCATAAAGTATATTTCAGCTAAATTTTCAAAATTTCTTTCATGTTGAAATTGGTCACAGCATGGTACATGAAAAAGAACATTCAAGAAAGTGTCACAAGGCCTATATTTTCCAGCCTCAGCTGCACCTCAAATGCATTGTGCTAGAGTTAAAAGGTTTGCACAATCTTAGCTCTTTTTATGTGTAGAAATTATATATTGTCTGATATACTGGAAATACGATTCAATTCATTTTTTTACGATTCAATGTTTAGCAGCTCATTGAGGATCCCTGGCCTCTGTCTTTGTTGTTGTTGTTCAGGGTTCTTCAGTATATACAAAAGGACAAAAAGATGCACTCTAAACCGCTTAGTCTGGATAAAATCCACCTATCCAACCTGTTGTCTCATCACTCCCCATCTAGAACCTTATGATTCATCCACATGAAACACATCCTCTTTCCATGAGCACTTGAGATCTCCTTGGCACATCCTATTTTCTACATGAAGCTTGTTTTGACTTATCCACACAGCAAATTCCTTCTCCTTCCCAAGACCCCAATCCAATGTCATTTCATTAAAAGGCTTCCTTTTCTTACTCAAGATGAATAAATTGCTGAACCCTTTGTTTTCCCATAACATGCATAAATTGACTGTCAACTCTCTTCTCACATTTTCATATAAGTTGTCTTTTCATGTGACCCTTCTCTAGTGTGTAAGTTTTTTACATAAATGTTTTTAAATTCATCTTTGTATCCCTAGTTTCTAGCCCCCCAAATGTTCTAGATCTCTGTGAATATTAAAGGAATGCATTGGTTAACTCAAAATATAAGTAGAAACAAGTTGTTATAAGAAAGGAACTGAGCATGGTGGTGCAGGTTTGTAATCTCAGTAGTTGGGAGGCTGAGACAGGAGGACCACAGGTCTGTAGCCAGCCTCAGCTACTTAGTGAAGCCCTTCATAACTTAGTGAGACCCTGTTTCAAAATAAAGAATAAAAATAGGGCTGGGGGTGTAGCCTGGAGGTAAAATGCCCCTGGGTTCAATCCCCCATTCTGAAAAAGAAAGGAAGGAAGGAATGAAGGAAGGAAGGGAAAAATTATATTATTTTAAGTAAGATAGTACACAGATAAAATGACCTCCTCAAGATTCTTTGTGAATTCAACATCAAACTTCTTGAGTTTAAGCTTCTTTAAGAGTTATGACAGTGTTTGTATATGTGCATTTCCTTTTTTGAAAGTTCTTGAAAATAATATAAACTATTCAGTGCCAGATATATATTCCTGATTAAAGCACCAATAACAAAATTCTCAGCAAAATAAAAATGGAAGGGAATTTTTTCAACTGACAAGTAACATAAGTGAAAAATCTACAACTAACATCATATTTAATGATGAAAGACTGAATATTTTCCCCTCAAGAACAGGAACAACACAGTAATATCCTCTCTTGCTACTTTTGAGAACACTGTACTGGATGTACAAGCCAGCACAGTCAGTAAAAAAAAAAAAAAAAAAAAAAAAAAAAAAAAAAAAAAAAAAAAAAAAAAAAAAAAAAAAAAAAAAAAAAAAAAAAAAAAAAAAAAAAAAAAAAAAAAAAAAAAAAGAAGAAGAAATAAAGGAAGAAAACAGTTTTATTCACTTTTATGATCTTTTAGATGCTGTTTAAAAATTTATCAGACTAATAGATGAATTTTTGAACTTTGCAAGGCAAAGATCAATATACAAACCTAAATTGTATTTCTATATACTAACAAGAAACTGAACTTGAAATAAATAACACAATTACTTTTATAATACCACAAATATGAGATTCATAGGGATGAAAGTGATTAAGTAAAAGGGTTATATGCTAAAAATCAAAAAACATTTTGAGGAAAATTAAGAAGGCCTAAACAATGGAGGAATATTTTGCTCATGTACTGAAAGAGTCAATATTGTTAAGACATCCATTCTCTACAGATTGATCTAGAGATTAAACATAATCTAAACTAAAATTCCAGTCAAAATTTTTATAGACATCAAGTTAATTCTAAAAATGTATGGAAATTCCAAATACCTAGAAAAGTCAAAACTGCTCCAGAAAAAAAAAGCAAAGTTTGAGGTCTAAAACTATTTGGGTTTAAGAATTATTATAAAACTGAAGTAGTAAAAACATTATGGTATTGGGATAAGTAGAGACAATAGAGCAACAGAAAGATTTTGAGAGTACAGAAAACCACACATATTAAAACAATGGAATTTTTTTACAAAGTCAGACAATTAAGTGGAGAGAGGATAGTGATTTCAACAAATAGTACTACAGAAATTAGACAAATGTGCAAAACTAAATTTATATCAATAATTCACACTGTATATAAAAATGAAATCAAAATTAATCATAAGCCTTAATGTAAAACTTCTAGAATAAAATCAGAAATCAGAAGAGAACATGTTTGTAATCTTGGGTTAGGCACAGATTTCTTAGATATAAGAAAAAGATAAGTTGTAATTGCCAATATTACAAACTTCTTCTGTTCCAAAGACACTGCTAAAAGATGAAAGGCTATAATTTCCCAGACACTGAAAACAATTGTGTAACATACATCTAATAAAGGGCTTGAATCCAGATTATATAAAGAGCTCTTAAAACTCAACAATAAGAAATAAGCAACTCAATTTCAAAGTAAGCAAAATATTTAAATAGACACTTTACCACAGATAGCACACACACAAAAAAAGGCACACGAGAAGGTGCTTAGCAGCATTTATCATTAAATAAATACAAAATTAAAAGTACTATGAGATAGTTTGGTTTCCATTTTTTGGGAAGATACCCAGAAGTGGTATTGCTGGATCATATGGTAGGTTCATTCCCATTCGTCTGAGGATTCTCCATACTGTTTTCCAGAGTGGTTGCACTTGTTTGCAATCCCACCAACAATGTATTAGAGTTCCCACTTCTCCACATCCTCGCCAGCAGTTGTTGTTGTTCGTGTTTTTTATAATTGCCATTCTGATTGGAGTTAGGTGAAATCTCAAGGTAGTTTTGATTTGCATCTCTCTGATTGCTAATGATGTGGAACATTTCCTCATACATTTATTGACCATTTGTATTTCTTCTTTTGTGAAGTGTCTATTTAGATCCTTTGCCCATTTTTTGATTGGGTTATTTGTTTTCTTGGCTGTGATTTTCTTGAGTTCTTTTTATATCCTAGATATTAGACCTCTATCTGTAGAGTAACTGGCAAAAGTCTTCTCCCACTCTGTAGGTTCTCTGTTGAGGTTCTTGATAGTTTCCTTTGCTGCACAGAAGCTCTTCAGTTTAATGCAATCCCATGTATTGATCTTCTTTTGAGTTGCTTGTGCTTTTGAGGTCTTGTTGAGAAAGTTTTTACCTGTGCCTATGTGTTCAAGTGTTAAGTGAGATTAGCCAGTCACAAAGAGTAAAGAAGCATATGTTCTCCCTAATGTGTGGATCCTAGGGAAAAGATGGGGCATAACAGGGTCTCCAGATAAAAAAAAGGAGAGACCCACTATAAACAAAGAAGTTGATTTAACCGAAGGGGATGGAATTTGGGTGGGAATTTGGGGAAGGGGTCAAATGAGAAATGTGGGCACATATGTCGTTATCAATTTGTACCTAACAAAGATGTATGCTTACAACACACGAATAATAAAAATAAATAAATTATAATCCCTTCTGGACCAATTTTAATATTTCTCTCGTTCCCTCACTAAATAGTACATCAAATAAAATATTTGTCATGTGTTCATTATAAAAAAAAGTACTATGAGATACTAATATACATGTATTAGAATGGCTAAAATTAAAGTGACTAATAATACCAGATATTGACAAATAAGAGAAGTGAATGGAATTCTCATATGCTGCTATAAAAATGTAAAATGATGCAACCACTATTAAAAAACTGTATTAACAGTTTCTTAGAAATGTAAACATATAGCCAGGCATAGTGGTGCATGCTTGTAATCACAATACTTGGGAGGTTGAGATAGGAGTATCACAGGTTGGTGTCCAGCCTCAGCAACTTAGTTAAGACCCTGCTTCAAAATAAAAATGGGGCTGGGAGTATACCACAGAGGTAGAATCCTCCTGGGTTCAATCGCTAGTACCCCCCCCAATGTAAATACATCAGGTTATCCAGCTAACCCATTCCAATAGAAAAAAAAAATTTGTCCATACAAAGGCACACAAATATTCATAAGAGCTATATGTTAGAAACAAATTAAATATGCATCAACAGAGAAAACAAGTTAGAATTTATATTTGCAATATAATATTACTCAGCAATAAAAGAAATAGTATGGACAATGGACTATCCTACATAAATCTCAGAATAGATATGTTGAAAGAAAAAAAATCAGATAAAGTGTGCATACTATATGATTTAATTTATATAAATCTCTAAGAAATGCAAATTAATCTATTGTAACAGATCAGATTCTGTAGCAGCTTTGGGATGGGGGACCAGCAGAGACTGGGGAACAGATAAACAAAGGGGCAAAGTTTTGCTATGTTTACAATCTTCTTTGTATTGGTTGTTTTCATGGACATATACCTATGTTGAAACGTCAAATTCCATATTTTAAATATTTGCAGTTCACTTTATGTCAGTTGTATCTCAATAAAGCATCTTTAAAAATATTCCTTATGTAGTTTTCTTGGAATCTTAGAATAAAACCAAAAAATCTTAACTATAACTACACAGTCTGAACTGACATCTACTTTCTTCTTCAGCCTTTGCTCACTCAGTGTTTCTCCTTGTTTTCTGGATCCCAGCTATTCTGAACTTATCTTAGTCCTATCTGCATTCCTCATTTCCTCACACCAAATGTTCTTTGTATATCTGTTTTATTCTCTGTATATAGAGATGTTTTTCTCTTCTCTGTTTGTTCATATCATTCCTACTCAGTCTTCTGAACTCATCTCCATTTTCACTTTCCCTGTTATACTTCCCTTAGTAGGCAAGATTCCCTAGACATCCAGGGAACTGTCCTCAAAATACTTAACCAGTCTGCCTTCCTCATTGCTCTGTAGTCTCCTTGAGACCAAGACCAAACTGATTAGTACTCATCATTGTAACTCAAACTCAGCATAGTGGATAGCACACAATTGACCCTCAAAAATATCCATTAAACACATAAATGAATTAATAGTAATTGGGAACTCCAAGAGGGAGACACATTTAATGTGCAAACACTATGAACCAGGCAAATTGTGTTTCATGATCACATGCAAACACAATTTAGATCTCCCAGTATGTTATACTTGACATGGCCTGTCCTTATAGCATAGGAAGAAGGCACCAGCATACTTATTACAGAAGTAACTCACACATTGTACCAAAAGGCAGTTTTTCTCACAAGAATTTTATTTTAAGCAAAGGGAAAATAGAAATCAGGCTAAGCTATACTTACAATTTGGCACCATCAATGGCTTTAGCCATCATGCTTGCAGCATATTAAGGGGGAAGAGATAATTGTGTCATAATGTTAAATCAGAGATATGTAGCTGGAGATTATAAGAGAGGCCTCCACAGTTTCATGGGAGCAATGGTTTCATTGAGTAATCATTTCACTTAATTTGGCTCTGATTAGCTAAGGGTCCCTGCTTACAACATAATAGAATGGTGTTCTTCTGGATAAGTAAGTCCCTCATTTAGTTCATGCAGCTAGATGAGCATCTATTGTTCAGATGAAAGGCAGCTGATAAGGAAAATCTATTTGTAGTAGAGAAGCATACAGTGGTGATAGAAAGCCATTTAAAATGAGCCATGTTTTTGCTACAGTCTCCCCATGAATTATTGCTCTCAAAGTTGAACTCTGATTTAGTAAATATATATATATTTTGACAATGGACAATTTGCCTTTGTTTCACAGATGGGCAAACACAATATAAAAATATAATTAGTGATTTCACAGGAGTTTTGCTCTGTTTGGTTGCCATTCTTTTACAATAAGTTTCTTGGCTAGTTTTGGTGTGGAATGAATGAATGCATGAATGAAAAACAATAACTGTGAGTAAACAAATATTATTAAGCATTCAATAATAATGTGTGCAAGGCCCTTCGGGTAGATATTTTCACATAAGATATCTTACTTAACCTTCATAGGAACCTTCAGATATAGGTGTTATTGTAACTCCTGTCTTAAAAATTATCTGTCAAATTGATTAGGTAAGCATCTCAAAGTTGCAGAGCAAGTGCCAAAATTAGGACTGGAATCCAAGACCTGAATCTCATTCCTTCAACACTGAAACCAAATTAGATAAACAGTAAGACCTAAGAAGAATTCTTTTTCATTTGAATTTTACTGCTAAAGAAATTCTCACAAGTGGTGCCTACAATATTTTAAAATTGCCTTTTCAGTGGCAAAAAGGGCAAAAGTCACCATCTTAAGTCTTAAAGATAAAATATTGCCTTATTGGAGTTGAGAATGATGACTCTTTCAAAGCATTTACTGCTAAGAGAAAAATGCCAAAATTGATCATGACCAGTGGGCTGGCATTTCTTTATAAAGAGAATACTTTTTCCAACTAGCAAAGTGGGCAGGGGGTGGAGGGCTAGCCGGGGAGACAAAGACCAGTTTACCTAAGCCTAGGTAGAAGCTATGGAATGACTCTCGACTCATATATTCCATTCATTCTCTAGCCATTCATTCACTGATGATCATTCCATACTACAACTAAACAAGGAAACTATCCCCAGAAAAGGACAAGCAAACATGCTTAGTGGAACTCAAATAAAGGCCAACTAATCACTAAAGGCAACTCTCCAAAAGGGGTAAATATTGGGGGGCAGGTGAGTGGAAATGGACTCAGACATTACAGAGGACACAAAGAGCCAACAATCATGAGGTGAGCATGGTGGATATGTGGGGAGCTCACCAAACCGTCACTGCAGTGTGTGATCCTCAGGGAGGGAACATGGAAGTACTGAGCAAGGGTTTGAGAGTCACTGGAAGAGTAAAATTGGTGAAGAAAGGTTAAAGACTTAGAATTCCTCAGAATAAAGAGATTATATGTTTTGGGTGAGTCTAACAAGACTTATTTGTTTGTTTTTGGTACTGAGAATTGAACCCAGTCCTGCTTTTTTGTTTTGAAACAGGGTCTCACTAAGTTGCTGAGACTGGTCCTGAGCTTGCAATCCTCCTGTTTTAGCTTCCAAAGTATTGGGATTACAGACATGTGTCACCATGACTGGTTTATGGTTTATTCTTTACTGTTAACTTTTTTTTTTCTTGGTGGTGCTAGAAATTGAACACAGGGGAATTCTAATTCTGAGCTATAACCTCAGTTCTATTTTGTTTTATTTTATTTTATTTTTTGTTTTTTGAAACTAGGTCTCACTAAGTTTGCTGAGTGCTTTGCTGAGTGCTTTGCTAATTTGCTGAGGTTGGTCTTGAACCTGCAATCTTCCTGTCTGGGCCTCTCAAGTACTGGGATTACAGGCATGCACCACCATTCCGGGCTTACTGTCAGCTTTTATTGAAAAGAAAATCAGGAAATTAACACATAGTCCCTCTAATTTACAAAGTGCATAGCACAGACCAGATAAGGATGACAGACACTTTGCAATACATTGTCTCATTTAAGCCTGCATATTATTATCACCATGTGATAAAATAGGAAATAGTAGCTTAGAGAAGCTAACTAGATTGATCAAGCATTCTTACATACTTTAAGTATATGTATTAGCAATTAATTATATATTTTTGCCTATTGTTATCAAGAGCTATTGCAATTCTCTTTTCAAAGTAGTCTCTTCAACTAATTTGTAAATCCATTGAGGACAGAAAGACATATTCCTATGCCTCTGCCATAGGACTTCAGAAAACTCAATGAGAAAAACATAGCTTGTTTTCTAAAACTTATTGATATATTACCTGCATGAAAGCATCTCTATTACAGACTAAATGAAAATAAGTGGACTCCAACTTGCAGTGGAAGGGAGGAAAGGGAAAGGGATATCAAGATGGAAGTCACACAGCTCTTCGTGGCAAACTCTAGTTATGTCTGATTGACTCCAGAGTTCATGTATCATAAATCTA
>PVLC010013619.1:0-41231 GCA_004027655.1 Graphiurus murinus | reverse complement strand
AAAGAATAAAAAAAAATAGGGCTGGGGGTGTAGCTTGGAGGTAGAATGCCCCTGAGTTCAATCCCCAGTACCGCAAAAAAAAAAAAAAAAAAGATCTTTAGTTGAAAGTCATTGATGAAATTCTCACAAGAACCTTCCAAGTGGTGGAAGTGCCTTTCCAGAGGTGCTTCATGTCACTTGACTTTCTGCTTCTGAATAGAGCTTGATTGGAGCACGTGGCGGGAGGCGTGCCTCCCTGCGCTCAGAGGAGGCAGCACAGTCACTGTCACTTGGTGCAGCCTTGCGTGTGTGTGTGTGTGTGCGTGTGTGTGTGCGTGTGTATGCGCGTGCGTGTGTGTGTGTGTGCGTGCGCGTGCGTGCGTGCGTGCGTGTTACTGGGGAATCAACCTAGGGGCATTCTACCTCCGAGTACACCCTTAACCCTATTTTATTTTTTATTTGGAAACAGGATCTTGCTAAGTTGCTGAGAGTCTCGCTAAATTTCTGGGGCTGACTTCTTTTTTTTTGCAGTATTGGGGATTGAACTCAGGGGCATTCTCCTCCGAGCTACACCCCCAGCCCTATTTTTTTTTTTTTTTTTTTTTTATTCTTTATTTTGAAACCGGGTCTCGCTAAGTTGCGGAGTGCCTCACTAGGTATCTGAGGCTGGCCGCAAACCCGGATCCTCCGGTCTCAGCCTCCCAAATGCTGGGATTACAAGCGTGCGCCACCACGCCCGGCTTGGGGCTGACTTCTAACCTGCAGTCTCCCTGTCTCAGCCTCCCAAGTGCTGGATTACAGGTGTGCGCCTCCACGCCTAGCTCACTAGTGGGTTTTCTACAGAACGAGGCAGCATAACCACGTGCAGTGCTTCCTGTAGACCTTGCAGAGCTCAGGCAGCATAACCACGTGCAGTGCTTCCTGTAGACCCTGCAGAGCTCAGCTCGGGATTCTCTCTGCCTTTTAAAATTCTTTAGGATTAACTGTGTTCGCTAAGACATACCAGTGAGAGCACGTCAGGGCAGGGTGAGGAAGCGCTGTGGAATTTGCTAGTGCTTTCTCTTAGATAGGGATGAGAGGAGCTGCTGGGACGGCCCTGGAGGAAAGCTGCTGGTTCTGGAGGATGCTTGTGTTTCCTGATAACAGCTGTTGTTTGTCCATAAGTCCATGTGGATGCAAACCTTCTGCACTGCCACTGCACACTCCATTTGACCACTCGTCTCCATTAGCACCCCAGCAGTACAGCATGCAGGGAGAAAGAGGGACCCAAACCCTGGGGTGCACCAACAGATCTTCATGGGCCTCATAAAAAGGTCACCAAGGCTAGGCATGGTGGCGCATGCTTGTAACCCCAGTACTTGGGAGGCTGAGGATCGCAAGTCCAAGGACAGCCTTAGCAAATAGACTCTCATCAACCTAATGAGACCCTGTTTGAAAATAAAAATAGCTGGGCGTGGTGGCGCACGCTTGTAATCCCAGCATTTGGGAGACTGAGACTGCAGGATCCGGGTTCATGGCCAGCCTCAGCTGCTTAGTGAGGCCCTCTGCAACTTAGTGAGACCCTGTTTCAAAATAAAGAATAAAAGCCGGGCGTGGTGGTGTACACTTGTAATCCCAGCATTTGGGAGGCTGAGGCCGGAGGATCTGGGTTTGCGACCAGCCTCAGCTACCTAGTGAGGCCCTCCGCAACTTAGAGAGACTCTGTTTCAAAATAAAGAATAAAAAAGGCTGGGGGTATAGCTCGGAGGTAGAATGCCCCTGGGTTCAATCCCCAGTACCACCAAAAAAAAAAGAATAAAAAAATTGGGCTGGAGCTGGAGCTCAGAGGTAGAATGCCCCCAGGTTCCATCCCCAGTACTGAAAAATAATAAATAAATAAAAATAAAAACCGGGCCTGATGGCGCATGCTTGTAATTCTAGTACCTGGAAGACTCAGACAGGCAGATCACGGGTTCACAGCCAGGCTCAGCAATGTGTGAGGCCCTCTGCAACTTAGTGAGATCCTGTTCCAAAATAAAGAATAAAATAGGGCTAGGGGTGTAGCTTGGAGGTAGACTGCCCCTGGGTGCAATCCCCAGTACCACAAAAAATAAATAAATAGGCATTTGGGAGGCTGAGACCGGAGGATCCGGGTTCGCGGCCAGCCTCAGCTACCTAATGAGGCACTCCGCAACTTAGTGAGACCCGGTTTCAAAATAAAGAATAAAAAAAAATAGGGCTGGGGGTATAGCTCGAAGGTAGAATGCCCCTGAGTTCAATCCCCAGTACCGGAAATAAATAAATAAATAAATAAATAAATAAATAAATAAATAGAAAATTAAAATAAAAGCTGGACATGGCAGCACATGCTTGTAATCCCAGTACTTTAGAGGACAGCCTCAACAAGTAGTGAGACTCTCATCAACCTAGTAAGACCTTGTTTCCAAATAAGAAATAAAATCGGCCTGGGGGTATAGCTCAAAGGTAGAATGCCTCTGGGTTCAATCCCAGTACCACACACACACAAAAAAAGAGAGAGGATCTCAGGTTCGCAGCCAGCCTCAGCTACTTAGTGAGGCCTTCTGCAATTCAGGTGTCCACCACCACACTTGATTCTCGATAGTAAGTTTTGAGGGCTAAAGATATAGCTTAATGGGAAGCCAGACGTAGTGGCGCACGCTTGTAATCCCAGCATTCGGGAGGCTGAGACCCGAGGATCCGGGTTTGTAGCCAGCCTCAGCTACCTAGTAAGGCCCTCCGCAACTTAGTGAGACCCTGTTTGAAAATAAAGAATAAAAAATAGGCCTGGGGGTGTAGCTCGGAGGTAGAATACCCCTGAGTTCAATCCCCAGTACTGCAAAAAAAAAAAAAAAAGATAAAGCTTAATGGTAGTGCTTTTAAAGAAAAAAAAAAATGTACACTCAGGAGCTCCCAGTCTCCTCAGGAAGGAAAAACAATGGGGAGTTAATAACGGGAGCCTCTACTCTGGCTTTGGGCAAGCCATCTCTTGCTCTAGCGCTTGAAGCTCCCTGGTTTCCTTCCAGTAGTTTCACTGGACAGTGAGCAGCTCCCGGGCTCTTTTTCCTAGCATAGAGAAACAGTAAGAAAAATAGTACCCTCCCCCCCCTTTTTTTTTTACGGTACTGGGGATTGAACCCAAGGGCATTCTACCTCCGAGCTACACCCCAGTCCTATTTTTTAATTCTTTATTTTGAAACAGGGTCTCACTAAGTTTCGGAGGGCTTTACTAAGTAGCTGAGGCTGGCCTCGAACCTGGATCCTGTGGTTTCAGCCTCCCAAGTACTGGGATTACAAGTGTGCCACCACACCCGGGTTTTCCCCAAATTTTTATTCCTGTTACAGAAATTCTTTCAGATGATTACTAACTTTTTCTAAATTGGGTTTGTCAGTGGTGGCTCACGCTTGTAATCCCAGCATTTGGGAAGCTGAGACCAGAAGATCCAGGTGCGCGGCCAGCCTCAGCTACCTAGTGAGGCATTTTGCAGCTTAGTGAGACCCTGTTTCCAAATAAAGAATAAAAAATAGGCCTGGGGGTATAGCTCGGAGGTAGAATGCCTCTGAGTTCAATTCCCAGTACCGCAAAAATAAATAAATAAATAAATTGGGTTTGTCAGAGTTGTATACAGGTAATTAGGGGACATGATGGCCCATGTCCCAGGGGCCACGTAATTTTGCCTGATGTCTATTTGTTCTTTCAGATTAACAACATGAAGACCAAATTCAAAGAAACAATTGAGAAGTGTGATAGCTTGGAGCACAGACTCAACGATCTCCTGAAAGAAAAACAGTCTGTGGAAAGGAAGTAGGTATTGTCACTTGATGGTAACAGGCCTGTAAACAGAGCATTCCCTTCATTCTTTCAGAAGCAACCTCATTTCCAAGTGTGTACATCACCAGATTTCCAGGGGTTTCCCTGGGCTGGCTTCCTGTGACTTTTCATTTACTAAAAAAAGTGGCGTTCCCCTGTCCTGGATGCCGTGTGGAGCCAGGCTCTCCTGCTGTCTCTGCACTTGCAGGTGTGCACATGGCTGCCGTCCCCACGTGTAGGAAGCAGTTTCCTTTTGTGCAGGGCCTGCAGCTGCTTTGAGCTGCAGTCACCACTCTTGTGTGGGAAGATTGAAATTACCTTTCTCATTTAAGTTATATTTGCAGAAATGCCTGGATTTCTTGTGACTAAAGAAATGGGTAAAATATAAACTTAAGAGGAATAATGAGTACCACCCCAAAAAAAAAAGAAAATGCATTTTCTTTTTGCTGGTCCTGGGGATTGAACTCAGGAGCATTCTACCTCCGAGCTATACCCCCAGCCCTATTTTTTATTCAGTGCCACATACCTGTAATCCCACCATTTGAGAGGCTAGGACAGGAGGGTCGTAGGTTCCAAGCCATCCTCAGCAACTGAGTGAGGCCCTTAGCAACCTAGAGAGACTGTTTCCAAATAAGTAAAAAAATTGGGCTGGAGGTGTAACTCAAAGGTAGAATGCCTCTGGGTTCAATCCCCAGTACCACACACATAAAAAAACTTCTAATAGTTTTTTGCTGTTGAAAAATATATATGTAACACAAAATTTGCATTTTGGGGGGGGAGTTATTGGGTATTGAACCCAGGAGCATTCTGCCTCTGATCTATACCTCCAGCCCTTTCTGTTTATTTATTTTGGAACTGAGGATTGAACCCAAGAGCATTCTACTGATAAGCTGTAACCCCAGACCTTTTTTTTCTTTCTTTTTTTTTTTTTTTGTGGTACTGGGGATTGAACTCAGCGGCATTCTACCTCCGAGCTACACCCCCAGTCCTATTTTTTATTCTTTATTTATTTATTTATTTATTTTTGCGGTACTGGGGATTGAACTCAGGGGCATTCTACCTCCGAGCTACACCCCCAGCCCTATTTTTTATTCTTTATTTTGAAACCGAGTCTCACTAAGTTGCGGAGTGCCTCACTAGGTAGCTGAGGCTGGCCGCAAACCCGGATCCTCCGGTCTCAGCCTCCCGAATGCTGGGATTACAAGGGTGCGCCACCACGCCCGGCTGAATTTTCCCAATTCTTGAAAACTCTTTTGTTAGAACAAGCACCTTTTTTTTTCTCTCCAGCAGATGCAATGAGGTCAGGCACTCAAGTCCAGGAATGTCACTTTTCCTCATAACTTCCTTATCTGAGCCCTCATCTCCGAGGCACCTATTTAACCACTGACTGCCAAACAGGGAAGAAGGGCAAGTGTTACCATGAGCCACACAAGTTTCTGCTATTGGAAATTTTCTGCCGCTTAAAAATGTGACTTGAAGGTACACCTAGGTTAACTCGAGCAAAATTCTTCCTTTGCAGAGCTCATTGCAGTAACAGCAAACCAGTCTCCCTAAAATGGATTCTGGTCAGGCGCAGTGCCACATGCCTGTGATCCCAGCTACTTAGGCAGAGACAGGAGAATTGCAAGTTTGAAGCCAGCCTGGGCAATTTATCAAAACCCTGTCAAAAAACAAAAGATAAAAAGGAGCCAGGCATGGTGGCACATATCTGTAATGCTAGTATTTGGGAGGCTGAGACAAGAGGATTGCAGTTTCAAAAACAGCCTCAGTAAGTCAAGGAGACTCTCAGCAACCTAATGAGACCCTGTTTTAAGAAACAAAAAAAAAGCCGGGCGTGGTGGCGCACGCTTGTAATCCCAGCATTTGGGAGGCTGAGACTGGAGGATCCGGGTTTGCGGCCAGCCTCAGATACCTAGTGAGGCACTCCGCAACTTAGTGAGACTCTACCTCAAAATAAAGAATTAAAAATAGGGCTGAGGGTGTACCTCAGAGGTAGAATGCCCCTGGGTTCAATCCCTAGTACTGCAAAAAAAACCCAACAAACAGACAAGGTGGGCGTGGTGGCACGTGCCTGTAATCCCAGCACTTGGGAGGCCCAGACAGAAGGATTGCAGGTTTGAAGACAGCCTCAGCAAGGAGTGAGACTCTCATCAACTTAGCGAGACCCTGTTTCAAAATAAAAATAAAATAGGGCTCTGAGTGTAGCTCAGAGGTAGAATGCCCCTAGGTTCAATCCTCAGTACCACAAAAAATAATTCATTAAATAAAAAGGGTTGAGGGTGTAACTCAGAGCTAAAATGCCCCTAAAT
Source organism: Graphiurus murinus (assembly GCA_004027655.1). NCBI lineage: Eukaryota > Metazoa > Chordata > Mammalia > Rodentia > Gliridae > Graphiurus > Graphiurus murinus. The sequence goes on along the minus strand of PVLC010013619.1, from coordinate 35,135 downwards.
TTAAATTCAATTTCCAGTACAAAAAAAAACCAAACCTAGCCGGGCGTGGTGGCACATGCTTGTAATCCCAGCATTGGGGAGGCTGAGACCGGAGGATCCGGGTTCGCGGCCAGCCTCAGCTACCTAGTGAGGCACTCTGCAATTTAGTGAGACTCGGTTTCCAAATAAAGAATAAAAAATAGGGCTGGGGGTATAGCTCGAAGGTAGAATGCCCCTGAGTTCAATCCCCAGTTCCGCAAAAAAAAAAAAAAAAAACCTTAAAAGGTCAGGGGGTGGCATGTGTGGCTTAGTGGTAGAAGGCCCCTGGGATCAATCCTCAGTACCACAAAATGAAATTTATTTATTTATTCATTTATTTGTTTTGTGGTACTGGGGATTGAACCCAAGGATGATGCCCTGCCACTGAGCTTACCTTCCAGCCCTTTTTACTTTTTATTTTTGAAACAAATTCTCACTAGGTTGCTGAGGCTCTCGCCAAGTTGCTGAGGCCTTCGCTGAACTGGCTGTCCTCCTGTCAGCCTCCCAAGTACCGAGATTGCAGGCATGTGCCACCACACCTGGCTAAAATTTAAAAATATATAATAAAATGAATTCTGTAGTCATGGCCTGCTGTTCAGTCGCAGAGCAGAAAGGAGCCTGTCAAGCTGGGCGTGGTGGCGCACACTTGTCATCCCAGTACTTAGGAGGCTAAGACCGGAGGATCCAAGTTCTCGGCCAGCCTCAGCTACTTAGTGAGGCTCTCTGCAATTTAGTGAGACCCTGTTTCAAAATAAAGAATAAAAAAAATAGGACTGGGGGTGTAGCTCAGATGTCGAATGCCCCTGGGTTCAATCCCCAGTGCTGCCAAAAAAAAAAAAAAGTCTGTCAGGAAAAAAAAAAAAAATGAGCTTTTGCCTTCCTTTGTTTTGCAAAAGGTGCACTCAGTTAAACACGAAAGTAGCCAAACTCACCACTGAGCTCCAGGAGGAGCAAGAAATGAACAAGTGTTTGCGAGCCAACCAGGTCCTCCTGCAGAACAAGCTGAAGGAGGAGGAGAGGTTGCTGAAGGAGACCTGCGACCAGAAGGACCTCCAGATCACTGAGATCCAGGAGCAGCTGCGTGACGTCATGTTCTACCTGGAGACGCAGCAGCAGATCAGCCACCTGCCTGCCGAGACCCGGCAGGAGATCCAGGAGGGACAGATCAACATTGCCATGGCGTCCACCTCCAGCCCCTCCTCGTCCGTGGGCAGTGGGAAGCTGCCCTCCAGGAAGGGCCGCAGCAAGCGGGGCAAGTGACCTTCGGAGGGGCACACATCCCTGAGACTGTGTGCGGGGACCTTCGCTAAGTGGGAGGGTGGGCCCTAATAAGTACAAGTGAGGACCAAGCCGAGGCATTTGGCTCTTTCATTTGCCAGCGTGTGGTGGAGTGGATGCAGAGGGTGCCGGTGGGGGAGCTGACGGGCAAGGCAGTGTTTCGAAGGTGGTGGGAGTTCACTAACCTCAGACATTGTATTGACCATTTTGCCTTCCTGCTTGGTAGATGCCCCAGCTCCGCTGTGTATTTTTCTGTTGTATTTATTGGGTTGGAGTATTTGACGTTTGGTTCTGGGGTAGATTTAAGACTTTGGAGTTTTTTCGTAACCTCAAAGGTAACTTTACCTAGCACCTCTGGGAGGTCATAGCCCCTACTTTAAGGAGAGGTTCCCATTGGCTACTGGAGAGCCAGGAAAATTCCCTAGTGTGAGTCTCCTGTTGTTTCCATCCCTCCCTCCCTCCCTCCCTCCCTCCCTCCCTCGATCGCTCCCTCCAGGGACTTGAATTGTTTGAACATTACTTGAAGAGAGGCTGGATTGTACTGGCTGGTCATCAGCAGCCACCTCTTCTTGCTCTAGAGCTAGCCAGGAAAAACAAACAGCCCAGGACAGACTGAGTAGACAGAGCCTAGGGAACTTGATGGCCGGTCAGCTTTGTTTATTCCTGGTGACTCCAGGCATCATTATGCATCTCAAATAAGAAATGAGGCTCGGTTAGTGGCTATTCAGGACTGGACCCTCAGAGTGGATTTCCTAGCTTTTAGCAAGAATAAGCAAGGAGATTTGTCATCCATGTGAAAATGCAGAGTGAGGCCTCTGACTAGCTAATTGTGCATTTTGCTGGGATCAGTATTTTTGAATGTTTACAAAAGATCCAGCTGCCCGTTCAGGTTGCAGCTAGAGGGAGCTTGGGCAGAGTTTCAATTATGCTTTCAAGATATAGCCAGAGGCTGTTTCTAAGCCCTAAAATTGGAATTTCGACAGAGCCTCCTTTAAAGCAGTCATGTAATCCTTGCTGTGGGCCAACAGAGGGGCTGTATACTTTCGCTAGGACCTGAAACATCAAATAATTCGTGATGTGCAGTAATTGAGTAAACTGGAAGCAAGACCCATGTTGGAATTTAGCTTCTAGAACAGGTAGCTGGGTAGGCTAACAGGCACACTGTTATAAATGGGTTTTGTTTTTCTGCTCTATAATCCTTAGCCAAAGGTTTTAGATGATCACATTTCGGATTTTTTCTTTTTTTAAGACGTCATTGGGCCTCATCCCCTTGAGCTGCACCATCTCACATGTTACGCGTTAGCACCTTGACTGTTTGGGGATGTGCCGCAGCGTCTCCCAGAATCCCTTACCTGTAACTTTGCAAAATGAATGTACTCGGACATTCTCAATTTCTACTTAGGGCAGATCAACCTGTAAGTCCTCCTTGGACTTAAACATGCAGATATCTTAACACAAGAGTGGGAATGTGGGGATGTACAGCATAACCTAATTCTCTTTCCTATAGAGATTCTATTTTATTTAAAATCTATTTTTACACTAGTTAGAATCCTGCTGTTTTGGCCAAGTACTTGTCTTGCATGTCTGACCTTGCAGAAGCTGGGGTGGATGGTAGCATACTAATTAAGAGAACTAGAAGTAGTGTACAAAGCTCGCTCGCTCCTCATTTCGTTAACGGCCGCCACCATGGAGCAGCCGGCCTCCAGCGGGAGAGAGAGCTGAGCTGGGCACAGGTGGGCCCGCCGGGCACTCCGCGAGGGCGTGAGCCAGCACAAGGGGGGCAACGTTCCCAAGCCACTTGAAGGTTTGAAAGAAGAGTCCAGGGGAAAAAAAATCTTGTCCAGATACTTTAAAAAAAAAATGTTATTTTCAAAGAAGGTTGAAGAGTTGTGTTTGAATTTGACAAAATTAGATTAGATAGACACTGTGGATGTCTTCTTCGGGTTGGAAATGAGCCACTCGCTTTACCCACACTACCTGGAACAGTGACCCGCATTAAAATAACCAGACTTTGAAATTCTTCAGCCCATGTGGAGTCTGTGTCTCTGACTTGGGAACAGGTAGCCAGTAATCCAAGAAAATTCAAGGACCTGGATTTTTTTAAATTTACTTATGTATTTATTTTCTGGTACTGGGAATTGAGCCCCCGGGCATTCTACCTCCAAGCTACACCCCCAGCAGCCTTATTTTATTTTTATCTTGAAACAGGATCTTGCTAGACTGATGAGAGTCTCACTACTCACTCCTTGCTGAAGCTGTCCTTAAATCTGTGATCCTCCTGTCTCAGCCTCCCAAGTACTATGATTAGGGCCTGGATTTTTTTTTTTTTTTTTTTTTTTTTGGTACTGGGGATTGAACCCAGGGGAATTCTACCTCTGATCTATTTTTTATACTTTATTTTGAAACAAGGTCTCACTAAATTGCAGAGGCCCTCATTAAGTAGTTGAGGCTGGCCACAAACCTGTGATCTTCCTGTCTCAGCCTCCCAAGTACTGGGATTACGAGTGTGCTAGCTTTAGGGCCTGGATTTAGAAAGCAGCATAGCCAAGCTTTGAGCCTAGTGCGGTGGTGTAAGCCTGTAATCCTAGCCACTTGGGGGGCTGAGGCAGGAGGAGCACAAGTCTGATGCCAGCCTAGGCAATTTAGCAAGACCCTATTTTTGGGAGTTTTCTGGTGGTACTGGGGGTTGAACCCAGGGGCATTCTACCTCTGAGTTACACCCCAAGCCCTATTATTATTATTATTATTATTATTATTATTATTATTATTATTATTTTGCAGTACTGGGGATTGAACTCAGGGGCATTCTACCTCTGAGCTACACTCCCAGTCCTATTTTTATTCTTTATTTTGAAACAGAGTCTCACTAAGTTGGGGAGGGCCTCACTAAGTAGCTGGGCTGGCTGCGAACCCAGATCCCTTGGTCTCAGCCTCCCAAGTACTGGGATTACAAACATGTGTCACCACACCCGGCTTGCAAATATTTTAAAAAGAGCTCTCCACAACTTAATGAGACCCTATTTCAAAATAAAGAATAAAAAACAGGCTTGGGGGTGTAGCTTGGAGGTAGAATGCCCCTGGGTTCAATCCCCAGTACTGCAAAAAAAAATAAAATAGGGCTAGGGTGTAGCTCGGTGGTAGAATGCCCCTGGTTCAAGCACCACTACCTTCCCCCCCAAAAAAGGCTGGGGGTTTAACTCAGTGGTGGAATACTCCTGGGTTCGATCCCCGGTACCACATTTAAAAAAAAAAAAAAAAGCAGCCCTCCTTTTTACTCTTTATTTTGAAACTTGGTCTCACTAAGTTGTAGAGTGCCTCATTAGGTAGCTGATGCTGGCCGTGAACCTGGGTCCTCTGGTTTCAGCCTCCCAAATGCTGGAATTACAAGCGTGTGCCACCATGCCCAGCTGAGACCTTATTTCAAAAATAAAGAATAAAAAATTGGGTTAGGAGTGCAGCTTGGAGGCAGAATGCCCCTGGGTTCGATCCCCAGGACCACCACAACAAAAAAGCTGAGCCAGCTCTAGACTAGAAATTATCTCAATTGGGAGGCTCCGAATAGGGGAAGACCCAGACACACACAACTCTTATAAACTCAAAACAATCGATTTTTTTTTACACCTGAGACTTGCAGGCCCTACACAAAGCTGAGATTGTTTTTGGAATCTGCGACTAATATGACTCATTAGGACACTGGTAATAGCACTTCAAACAACTTGGGACTTGCAATCACAGAACACTGCTGTCCTCATCCAAAGGGCTGAGAAACTCAACAGCCAGCCAGGAGTGTGAGAACTTGGCAGATCACAAATGAGCAAGCCGCTGTCATCGTTTGCAAAGCCCTCTCCTGCTACAGTTAGGATACACATGCTACAAGGAGTACCCGTAAGATTTGGCTGCCTCGCACGATGGCCGGTGGTATGCTTTGCTAGCGTGAGGAAGTCTGCGGGCTTATGTAAAGAAGGAGTTAGTCCCTGGACGTGGAGAAAACAACTTTGTTTTCTTCTGGGACAAAGCAGAATTCACCTTTGCACCGTGGTTCTGCTGCATTTCCACTCTAGGCAAGTTGAAGGGAAATGAAGGGTTTGAAGAAGGGAAGATCACAGGTTCGAAGTCAACCTCAACAACTCAGGAAGGCTTGCATCAACTTAGAACTTGTTTCCAAATTTTAAAATAAAATAGGGCTAGGATTGTAGCTCAGAGTTAGAATGCTCCTGGGTTCAATTCCCAGCACCACAAAATAAAAAGGTGACAGCAAAGCAGTAATAGAGAAGCCTTTCCCTTTGGTGCTTCCTTCCCCTCTGCTACGTGAACTTGATTTTTTTTCCATCCAACACTGTTCTGTGGTCTCCCTGGAGCAAAGGAAAAAACACTGCATTTGTGCACTAGGGGAAGTTATATAAGGCTTCCTATATTCCTATATCCTCTTTACCCTGATTAATGTCATAACCAACTCTTACGTCTTCATCTTTTTCTTTTCTTTTTTTTTTTTTTTTTTTTTTTTGGTACTGGGGATTGAACTCAAGAGACATTCTACTTCAAAGCTACACCCCAGTCCTTTGTTTATTTATTTATATTTATATATATATATATTTTTTTTTTTTATATTTGTGGTACTGGGGATTGATTGAACCCAGGGGCATTCTATCTCTGAGCTACACCCCCAGCCCTATTTTATTCTTTATTTTGAAACAGGGTCTCACTAAGTTGTGGAGGGTCTCAGTTGCTGAATTTGGCTGCAGACCTGACCTGCAGTCCTCCTGTCTCAGCCTCCCAAGTACTGGGATTACAAGTGTAATACCCAGCTCCCTTAATTTTATATTTTGAAACAAGGTCCTACTAGGTTGCTGAGAGCCTCGCTAAATTGCTAAGGCTGATTTTGAACCTGTGATTCCTCCTGTCTCAGCCTCCTAAGTACTGGGTTTCAAGTGTGTGCCACCATGCCCAGGCAGATATTAAGTTTGTTTTATTTGTGTGTGTGTGTGTGTGTGTTGCTGGGAATTGAACCCAGGGCACTTCCAAACTATACCCCCAGCCCTAATTTTTAATTTTGTTTGAAACATGGTCTCTCTAGGTTGATGAGAGTCTCACTACTTGCTGAGGCTGTCCTCCAACCTGAGATCCTCCTGTCTAAGCCTCACAAGCACTAGGATTATGGGTGTGAGCCACCACACCTGGCTACACATTCATTTTGAAAGCAGCATTCCCAGAAGGCAGCATTATTTGAGAATCATTGTAGTTGGAAGTCGCTTCATGGACTTTAAGTCGTTTCCCTGTGATTCTGGAAGCTGGGGAGAACATGAAAGCCTTTCTGCCGTTGATTCTGAATCTGGATGGTGTGTTCTTGCTGCATTAAAGAGACGAACAATCTGCCGTTTTATACATGATGATTGCGATCTTCAGGGTCCAATGTTGAATTGTTTCTGGTCAAGAACTCCCCCTGGACTCAGTGGGAAATGTGCTGTGGGTGCTTGGCACGGAGCTGCACTGGTACAGTTCACATTTGTTACTCCCAGGCTAATTACCAAGCTCACTAAGTGAACTAAAGCAGCTTTGTTTCTTTTCAGACCTTGTTCTAAATCCCCTGACCCGAGACTCCTTTCAGACCCTGCCTGAGATTGCCTTAAAATTAATGTGGGGAAGCCTGGTGTGGGGGCGCACGCTTGTAATCCCAGTACTTGGGAGGCTGAGACAGGAGGATTGCAGGTTCCAAGTCAGCCTCAGCAACTTAGTGAGACCCTGCTTCAAAATAAAGAATTAAAAATAGAGCTGGACCTCAGCTACCTAGTGAGGCACTCTACAACTTAGTGAGACCCTGTTTCAAAATAAAGAATTAAAAATAGAGCTGGACCTCAGCTACCTAGTGAGGCACTCTACAACTTAGTGAGACCCTGTTTCAAAATAAAGAATAAAAAATAGGGCTGGGGGTATAGCTCGGAGGTAGAGTGCCCCTGAGTTCAATCCCTAGTACCGCAAAAATAAATAAATAAATAATAGGGCTGGAGCCGGGCATGGTGGCGCATGCTTGTAATCCCAGCATTTGGAAGGCTGAGATTGAAGGATCTGGGTTCGAGGCCAGCCTCAGCTACCTAGTGAGGCACTCCGCAACTTAGTGAGACTCGTTTCAAAATAAAGAATAAAAAATAGGTCTGGGGCTGTAGCTTGGAGGTAGAATGTCCCTGGGTTCAATCCCTAGTACTGCAACATAAATAAATTACATAAATAAAATACATACATACATACATAAAACAGGGAGCTGGGTGTGGTGGTGCATGCTTGTAATCCCAGTATTTGTGAGGCTGAGACTGGAGGATCCGGGTTCACGGCCAGCCTCAGCTACCTAGTGAGGCACTCTGCAACTTAGTGAGACCCTGTTTCAAATAAAGAATAAAAAATAGGGCTGGGGGTATAGCTCGGAGGTAGAATGCCCCTGAGTTCCATCCTCAGTACTGCAAAAAAAAAAAAAAAAAAAAAAAAAAGGACTGGGGGTATATCTCATAGGTAGAATGCCCCTGGGTTCAATCCCCAGTACCACAAAAAATAAATAAATAAATAAAATAATGGGATTGCTGGTGTAACTGGGAGGTAGAATGCCTCTGGGTTCAATCCCCAGTACCAAAAGAATCTTGCCCCGTATCACTTTACATTACCAAGGTAGTGCTTAGCACCTAAGGACTTCAATGCTGATTGCAAAGAAGAAACACATTAATTTCTGGGACAGAAGAACAAATCACAGAGAAAAGCCTAGAAGAGCGAGTGGAAAATTTTAGGAATAAGGAGAGTTCTCTCTTGGATGCACTCCAACATAGAGCAACCGAATTGTGACTTATCGCACAGGCGGCCTCTTCCAGCAGCATTTTTTTTTTTTTTTTAGGAATTATCTTTGGTGAGAGACACAGGCTTCCCTGGAGCTGAACCCACTCATCTTCTGATTTGCTTGTACTCCAGCGGAAACTGTGAGCCCAGAAGGGTTTGCAAAACACCACCAATCCAAGAGCCACGTCACACTCCCCCACCTCCCTAGACCCCACCTGTCCTGGGGGGGGGGGTAATACATTGAAATCCTATTTCCAAAATGCAGGCCCCAGGAAATCAGCTTCGTTGCCTTTGTTTCTATGCTGAGAAAAAATCCGTGCTCACTGGCTTTGATCCCAAACACAGGCCACTGCGGGATGCTGAAGATTCTGCAGCCAGGAAGAAGCCAGAGGCCGCCTCAGTCCACCCTCCCCAGCACATTTGACTTCAATTATGTAGGAGCAAGTCTGGGCCGGGGGCTGTTGCCAGAATTCTCCTGGCCCAGATGGAAGGGGCCCCGTGCTGTGGCTCAGAATCTTTCCTAAAAGTCCAGGCAAGATTTCTGCACCGCTTCCAAGCCTGCACTTTGGGGTTGGCGAGATTCCTGGCTATTTGGCCTGAGCGGTGCTGAAGTGTGCTCCGCTCAGTCCTTCCTCCTCTGTGAGCTGGGTCCTCTTCTCGTGCAGCCCCTCTGCTCCCTCCGCACAGTTGCAAAGAAGAATGTTCTGCCAGGCATGGTGGTGCACGCCTGTTATCCCAGTGCTGGGGAGGCTTTGAGACCGGAGGATCCCAAGTTTGAGGCCAGCCTCAGTTACTTAGTGAGGCCCTCTGCAACTTTTTTTTTTTTTCAGTACTGGGGATAGAACACAGGGCCATTCTACCTCCAAACTACAGCCCCAGCCCTATTTTTTATTCTTTATTTTGAAACAGGGTCTCACTAAGTTGCAGAGTGCCTCTCTAGGCAGCTGAGGCTGGCCGAGAACCCGGATCCTCCAGTCTCAGCCTCCCAAATGCTGAGATTACAAGTGTGCGCCACCATGCCTGGCTGGCCTTCCACAATTTAGTGAGATCCTGTTTCAAAATAAAGAGTAATAAATAGAGCTGGGGGTATAGCTCGGAGGTAGAATGCCCCTGAGTTTAATCCCCAGTACTGCAAAAAAAAAAAAAAAAAGAATAAAAATTAGGGCTGGAGGCCTGGCATGGTGACACATGCACGCTTGAAATACCAGTACTTGGGAGGCTGAGACAGGAGGATCCAGGTTCACGGCAGCCTCAACTACTTAGGCACTCTGCAACTTAGTGAGACCCTGTTTCAAAATAAGGAATAAAAAAATAGGACTGGGGTGTAGCTCAGAGGTAGAATGCCCCTGGGTTCAATCCCCAGTACCACAAAACAAAAACAACAACAAAAAAAGAGAATGTTCTGTCGGGTGTGGTGGCCCACGCCTGTTATTATCCCAGTACTTGGGAAGATGAGAGAGGAGCAATGCAGGTTCGAGAACAGTCTCAGTAAGTAATAAGGCTCTCAGCGACCTGGCAAGACCCGGTTTCTTTCTTTCTTTCTTTCTTTTTTTTTTTTGTGGACTGGGGATGGAACGCAGGAGGAACCTTCTACCTCTGGGCTATACCACCAGACCAAATTTATTTTTTTTATTTTGGAAACAGGCTGGGGGTATAGCTTGGAGGTAGAATGCCCCTGAGTTCAATCCCCAGTACCGGAAAAAAAAAAAAAAGAATAAGGGCTGGGGATGTAGCTCGGAGGTAGAATGCCCCTGGGTTCCATCCCCAGTACCAAAAATAAATAAGTAAATAAATAAATAAAAATAAAAAGTAGGGCTGGGGGCATGTAGCTCAGAGGTAGAATGCCCCTGGATTCAATCCCCAGTCCCACACAAATAAATAAATAAATAATAAATAATTTTTATGGTCTGAATGTTTGTGTTCCCCTACAATGGACTGGATGTAGGATATCCCCCTGGCCCTCATGGAAACAAGGTAGCCATGTAGGAAGCCTGGCTTCGTTGCTAAGGGGGGGGGGGTGGTGGCCACAGAAGATTCCTCCTCCTCCCCTTACTCGCTCGCTCTCTCTGCGGCCTCCACGACGTGCTCCCTCCAGCTCTCTGCTTCCTCCCACCATGCCCGGAACTCTGCAAGACCCAGCCTAACATGGACAGCAGCTCTCAAATCTCCAAAACTGTGAGCAAATAAATCTATCTTCCTCCAGCCGGACGTGGTGGCGCACACTTGTAATCCCAGTGCTTGGGATGCTGCGACAGGAGGATCGCAGGTTCGAGGACAACCTCAGCAAGTAGTGAGACTCTCGTCAACCTAGTGAGACCCTGTTTCAGAATAAAGAATGAAAAATCGGGGTAGAGCTGGGCATGGTAGCGCATGCTTATAATCCCAGTACTTCGGAGGCTGAGACAGGAGGATCACAGGTTCGAGGACAGCCTCAGCACACAGTGAGACTCTCGTCAACCTAGCAAGACCCTGTTTAAAAATAAAGAATAAAAATTGGGCTGGAGGTGTAGCTTGAAGGTTGAATGCCCCTGGATTCAATCTCCAGTACTGGAACAACAACAACAAAAACCCATTATCTTTCATTATTTTCTTTGTGTGTGTGTGTGTGTGTGTGTTATTAGGGATGGAACTCAGGGGCATTCTACCTCTGAGCTACACCTCCAGCCCTACTTTATTTTTATTTTGAAACAGGATCTCACTCAGTTGCCTGCCGACAGCCTGACTAAGTTTGTAGGCTGGCTTCCAATCTGTCATCCTCCTGTCTCAGCCTTCCAAGTACTGGGACTACAGGTGTGTGCCACCACGCCCAGCTCCAGTTTTTATTTATTTATTTTTTTTTCAGAACTGAGGATTGAACCCAGGGGCATTCTACCTCACAAGTACACCCTCACTACGTTACTAAGGGCCTAAGTAGCTGGGGTTGGCTGCGCACTGGCTATCCTCCGGTCTCAGCCTCCCAAGTACTGGGATTACAAGCGTGTGCCACCACGCCCGGCTTGTAAAGTATTTTTGAAGTCACATCACTACTGCCTTCCCTGTCACATCTCACTTTGTCAGATTTGGAACAGATAGCTATTCCCAAACCCAGAACTAGGAAAAGAGTGGATTATCCGGGGATTAACCAGTTCTGGGGCTGGGACTCAACTCCGCTTCCGCGGAGGCGCAGGGCCACGGGGAGGGATGCCTGGATGAGGCCGGTGTTCCCGGAGAAGGGAGAGCGGATGCTGGCAAGGAATCCCCCGCCGGCGAGCGGGGACTCTGGGGGTGAATCTCTGTGCTAGGGAGGCAGGAAGCTTCAAAGGGAGAGAAGCTAAATTTAACGCTTAATTAAATCCTAACTCCTTAGTAGTATGTATTTACCAGAGGAAGATGAACGGAGTTTCATTTCTGACTGGGAACCCTGTTTTGTCCCCTCTGTCCTAGAAATTTTGTAATCTGCGTTCTCTCATAGAGGCACAGGAATCCTTTTTTATCACTGAGTCTTTGCAAAAAAAAAAAAAAGATTTCATAATGAAAGTCAAGGTTGTGCTTATTTATTTATTTATTTATTGACTCATTTTTGTGGTACTGGGGATTGGGGCAATCTACCTCTGAGATAGACCCCAGGCCATTTTTTAATTAATTAATTGTGGTACTGGGGATTGAACCCAGGGGCATTCAGAGGAATTTTATCTCAGCTATACCCTGCGCCCTATTTTTTATTCTTTATTTTGAAACAGGGTTGGTCTCACTAAATTGCTGACAGACAGCCTCACTAAATTGCTGAGGCTGGCCAGGAACCTGTGATCCTCCTTTCTCAGCCTCCCAAGTACTGGGATTACAAGTGTGCACTACCATGCCTGGCATCCTTTTTATTTTGAAACAAGGTTTCTTTATGTTGCTGAGAGTCTTATTAGGTTGCTAAGGCTAGTCTTGAACCTGTAATCCTCCTGTCTCAACTGGGATTATAGGTATGTACCACCTATAATAGCTAATGGTAACACCCAACAGCAGGAAAGATTTTTTGTATTTGTGTACTTCTATGGATGGAACCCAGGGGCTTGCTATGTCTAAATTATTTCCCCAGCCCCCCAACCACATTTATTTTTGTGATGATGCTGGGGATTTTTTTTTTTTCTTTTCTTTTTTTTTTTGTGGTACTGGGGATGGAACCCAGGGGCATTCTACCTCCGAGCTATACCCCCAGCCCTATTTTTTATTCTTTATTTTGAAACAGGGTCTCACTAAGTTGGGGAGGGCCTCACAAGTAGCTGAGGCTGGCCGCAAATTGCAGTCCTCTGTCTCAGCTTCCTAAGTACTGGTATTACAAAAGTGTGCCACTATGCCTGGCTTTTATTTTTGTTTGATTGATTGATTGACTGATTGACTGCAGAAGTGGGGACTGGATCCAGGGTATGCCAGCAAGCAATACCTCCAGCCATTTTTATTTTGGAACAGTCTCTAAATGACTGCATACCGCTGGCCTCCAGCCTGTGATCTTCCTGCCTCTGCCTCCTAAGTACCCTACCCGGTTTTATCTCTGAGATCTTCTTCATGCATACATATCTGCTTTGTTATCTGCAACACCAGAAAGCCAGGCGTGGTAGTGCACGTCTGTAATCCCAGTACTTGAGAGGTCAAGACTGGAAGATCTCAGGTTTGAGAGCAGGCTCAGCAATTTAGTGAGACTCTCAGCAATGTAGTTTCTTTTTTTTTTTTTTGCGGTACTGGAGATTGAACTCAGGGGCATTCTACCTCCGAGCCACACCCCCAGCCCTATTTTTTATTCTTTATTTTGAAACCGAGTCTAGGTAGCTGAGGCTGGCCGTGAACCCTGAACCCGGATCCTCTGGTCTCAGCCTCCCAAATGCTGGGATTACAAGCCTGCGCCACCACGCCCGGCTGCAAAACCTGTTTGAATTTAAAAAGAGAGAGAGAGAGAGAGAGAGAGAGAGAGAGAGAGAGAGAGAGAGAGAACAGAGACCCTGTTTCAAAATAAGAGATAAGCCAGGCGTGGTGGCACACGCTTGTAATCCTACAGTACTTGGGAACCTGAGACTGGAGCATTGCAGCCAGCCTCAGCTTCTTCTTTTTTTGTGTGTGTGTGGTACTGGGGATTGAACTCAGGGCGTTCTACCTATGAGCTATATCCCTAGCCCTATTTTTTATTCTTTATTTTGAAACAAGGTCTCACTAAGTTGCGGAGTACCTCACTAGGTAGCTGAGGCTGGCATCGAACCCAGATCCTCCAGTCTCAGCCTCCCAAATGCTGGGATTACAAGCGTGCACCACCACGCCCGGCTTAGTCTCAGCTTCTTTGTGAGGCCCTCTGCAACTTAGTGAGACCCTGTTTCAAAATAAAGAATAAAAAAATAGGACTGGTGGGTGTAGCTCATAGGTAGAATGCCCCTAGGTTCCATCCCCAATACCAGAAAAAAAAAATATATATATATATATATACCACATATATCAGTGGTAAAGCTCATATTCAGCATGGACAGAGTCTCACTACCAAAAAAAAGTAAGTCAGAGGCACTTGGGAAATAGCCCAAGTAAACAGGTTCTCTGCATTCATTTTCTTTGATTCTCTTTCCTCTGGTCTTCACCTTCATTTATTTGAACATTTGCAAGCACAATAAGACTCCCTCCCTTTTGAAATATAGTTTTTAATGTGTGTGTGTGTGTGTATGTATTGGGTACTGAACCCAGAGGCATTCTACTTTGGAGCTACACCCCTCCTAGCCCTCCACCTTTTTGTTTTTTACAGAGTCTTACTAGGTTGCTGAGAGGCTGGGGGTGAACCTGAGGCTGGGGGTATAGCTCGGGGGTAGAATGCCCCTGAGTTCAATCCCCAGTACCGAAAAAAAAAAAATAAAATAAAATAAAATAAAATTGAAGCCGGGCGTGAGTCTGGTCTTGAACCTGTGATCCTCCAGTCTCAGTACTGTGATTACAGGTGTGTGCCACCATGCCAGACTTTCAAATCTAGTATTGCTAAGGATTCTGCTAACCACGAATGACCTTCTAGAAGTGAGGGAAAGACTTTTAAGGTCAGCCTGGAATGAATGGTGTATTTGTAAAGTGGTGTAATAATATTGCCCAATAAAATGAGATCAAAGGGTACCATCAGGACTCTGAGGAGGGAAAGCTGAAAACAGACTCAGGAAGCAGGCTACAATGGGGATGAAACGCTCCGCATCTTTCCGTCTCTCTCTCTCTTACTCTTTTTGGTTTGCAGTGCTGGGAATTGAAGGCAGGCTCTCCCCCAGGTGCACCCCAGCCTTCTTACCTCTCCTTTCGTTTGCCTGCAGCTCCACTTCTGGAAGGCCCCGGCACCTGGCGCGTCTCTAGCACAGCCCCTGCACAATGCAGGTGGCCAGGACGGCTGACTTCCCAGGGTCACGCACTGACGTTGCTGGAACCAGCTTTGCAGATGCTACCCCTGGTGCACTTTTCACCAGGATGGTTCTAGTAGCCCTGAGAGAGATGACTGACAATCTGGAATTAGGGTTCTTTTTTGTTGTTGTTTGTTTTTGTTTTTAAATACTGGGGATTGAACCCAGATGCGTTATACCTCTGAGATACACCCTAAGCCCTATTTTATTTTTTGCAGTGCTGAGGATTAAACCCAGGGGCGTTCTACCTCCAAGCTACACCCTCAGTCCTATTTTCTATTCTTTATTTTGAAACAGGGTCTCACTAAGTTGCAGAGGGCCTCACTAAGTAGCTGAGGATGGCCATGAACACTGATCCTCCGGTTTCAGCCTCCCAAGTATTGGGATTACCAGCAAGTACCACCACACCCAACTCTAATTTTATTTTATTTTATTTATTTATTTATTTATTTTTTGCGGTACTGGGGGTTGAACTCAGGGGCATTCTACCTCCGAGCTACATCCCCAGCCCTATTTTTTATTCTTTATTTTGAAATCGAGTCTCACTAAGTTTTGGAGTGCCTCCCTAGGTAGCTGAGGCTGGCCGTGAACCCGGATCCTCTGGTCTCAGCCTCCCGAATGCTGGGATTACAAGCGTGCGCCACCACGCCTGGCTTCAATTTTATTTTTTAACTAATTAATTAATTTATTTGGTACTCTGGATGGAACGTAGGGGCATTTTACCTCCAAGTTACACACTCCCTGTCTTATATTTATTTTGTTTGTTTGTTTGTTTGTTTTCCTAAATTACTGAGAGACAGAGCTGGGTATGGTCGTGCATTCGTGCATGACTGTAATCCTAGTACTTGGGAGGCTGAGACAGGAGGATCACAGATTTGAGGACAGCCTCAGCAAATAGTGAGACTTTCATCAATGTAACTAGACCCTGTTTCCAAAAAATAAATAAAATCAGGCTGGGGGTGTAGTTTGAAGGTAGAATGCCTCTGGATTCAATCCCCAGTACCACACACACAAAAACAAAATGAAACAAACGACCAGGCTTGGTGGCGCAAATTTGTAATCCCAATTCTTGGGAGGCTCAGACAGGAGGATTGCAGGTTTGTAGCCAGCTTTGAAACTGGGGATGGATGGCGGCGCACGCTTGTAATCCTTATTTATTTATTTATTTTTGCAGTCCTAGGGATTGAAATCAGGGCATTCTACCTCCAAGATACACCCTACATCCTCCGTCCTATTTTTTATTCTTTTTTTTTGAAACGGGGACTCACTAAGTTGCAGCACTTGCCACTTTGGACATTTCAAGGATTTCAGGATTCTTTTTTTTTTTTTTTTTCTTTGCAGTACTAGGGATTGAACCCAGGGGCATTCTACCTTCAAGCTATACCCCCAGCCCTATTTTTTATTCTTTATTTTGAAACCGCATCTCACTAAGTTGCAGAGGGCCTCACTAGGTAGCTGAGGCTGGCCGCGAACCCGGATCCTCTAGTCTCAGCCTCCCAAGTGCTGGGATTACAAGCGTGCACCACCACGCCCAGCTGGATTTCAGGATTTGTATGCCAGGAAATCCTGACAAAGACCAAATAAATATTTCACGATATTACAAGCAACATAGCAAGCCTCTATGCACAAGATGACTTTTGTACTCCCGTCTAGTTGTGACAAGGAAAGTGTCTACACGTCTCCACATTGCTAATGGTCTTCTGGCAGTGGATTCGGGGTTCTCTCCTCCCAGTGAGAATCAGCAGATTGCTTCTAGGATGAAGTGATCAAGGTAGTGTGCAGAGAGCACCTGAACATAGCCGGCGCAGGATGTGGTGGTGCATGCCTCTAATCTCAGTACTTGGGAGGCTGAGACCGGAGAATCACAGGTTTAAGGACAGCCTTCGCAAGCAGGGAGATTCTCAGCAACCTAGTGAGACTCTGTTTCAAAATAAAAATAAAATAGGGCTGGGGGTGTAGTTTGGATGTTGAATGCCTCTGGGTTCAATCCCCAGTACTAAAACAACAACAACAACAAAAAGCATATAGCTGGCATGGTGCAAATTCTTCTCCCTGCTGCAGCCCCTTTTCTTTTTTTAATTTGGAAACAGGGTCTTGCTACCTTGCTGAGGCTGGCCTCCAACCTGTGATTCTCCTGCCTCAGTTTCTCGAGTTTCTGGGATTACAGGCTTGCACCATTGTGTCCAGAAAGGGGCTGTAGGTTTTTTTGTTTTTGTTTTTTGTTTTTTTTTTGCGGTACTGGGGTTTGAATTTAGGGGCATTCTACCTTCGAGCTATATCTCCAGCCCTATTTTTTTTTTTTTTTTTTATTCTTTATTTTGAAACAGGGTCTCACTAAGTTGCAGAGTGCTTCACTAGGTAGCTGAGGCTGGCCTCAAACCTGGATCCTCTCATCTCAGCCTCCCAAATGCTGGGATTACAAGTGTGTGCCACCAGGCTGTAGTTCTCATAAGTCTCTAGCCCCGGATTACCTTACAGAAAATAAGTATTTCTTTTTCTTTCTTTCTTTTTTTTTTTTTTCTCTGGTACTAGGGATTGAACTCAGGGGCATTCTACCTCTGAGCTACACCCCCAGTCCTATTTTTTATTCTTTCTTTATTTTTTGCGGTATTGGGGATTGAACTCAGGGGCATTCTACCTCCGATCTATAGCCCCAGTCCTATTTTTTATTCTTTATTTTGAAACAGGGTCTCCCTAAGTTGCGGAGTGCCTTACTAGGTAGCTGAGGCTGGCCATGAACCGGCATCCTCCAGTCTCAGCCTCCCGAATGCTGGGATTACAAGCGTGCACCACCACGCCCAGCTTTATTCTTTATTTTGAAACCGGGTCTCACTAAGTTGCGGAGGGCCTCACTAAGTAGCTGAGGCTGGCCAAAAACTCGGATCCTCCTGTCTTAGCCTCCAAAGTACTGAGATTACAAGCATGCACCACCATGCCTGGCTGAAAATAAGTATTTCTGATAATAGGAGGAAAGGCAGTTTAATTGTGTATCTGATTCAACTGCACAAGAAGAATCTGAGCTCCTATTCTAAGATCATAGGTTGGCCATGTCACTATTAATTATAGTCTGACCCCTCTGGGGTTCCGTTGTAAGGCTCACCATATTGCAAGGCCAACTAACAAGGTCCCTTGCTAATGGCCAGTTCAGCTGTCACTGGTGGTGGACAATTCATTTTAAATCCCCTCCTGCATTTACCAAACGGTGCACACTTCAAACCTAGGGCTTTCCATAAATCTGTGGCCCTGAAACCACAGGCTGCCCGCAAAAATCACCCCGAAAAGGGGATGAATCAAAACAAAGAGGGGAGGAGGAGGAAAAACTAAAGGCTGAGTTTCTTTAAATTGCTGGCTTTGTGCAACAGGCACATTTCCAATTAAAATTAAAGAATTCTTTCTTCTGCTGGGCGTGGTGGCGCACGCTTGTAATCCCAGCATTCGGGAGGCTGAGACCAGAGGATCTGGGTTCGTGGCCAGCCTCAGCTACCTAGTGAGGCACTCCGCAACTTAGTGAGACTTGGTTTCAAAATAAAGAATAAAAAATAGGGCTGGGGGTATAGCTCGGAGGTAGAATGCCCCTGAGTTCAATCCCCAGTACCGAAAAAAAAAAAAAAAAAAAGAATTCTTTCTTCTGTGTCTGTTTCCACTGGCATCCAGCTTTGCCTCGTGCGTACAGTCACTGCATCAGTATTCTGTCCCACGAGGTAAAATAAAAGGTGTAACCACCAGGCGTGTGCTCTTTTGGGGGCACTGGCCCTTTTAAAGGCTTTTCAAGTACTGATGCTGTTCCTTAGGATTTTCACACACTTCCCTCACCTCAGTTTTTTTCAAAGCTATGGGGAAGTTATTACTCTGCACACAAGGTATATAAATTATGCCTTCTTGGAAGCCCCTACCCCGGATGCTTTTTCTTTCTTTTGCTTTTTATCGCTTTTAATCTTTTGGGATTCCTGGAGTGTCTACAAATAGATTGGCCTCTAAGAATTTTGAGTAACCATGGTTAGAAAAAAAAGAAAAAAAAAATCAAACCAAACCATTGGTTTCATTAGCCATGGTCCTATTTTTGAAATTGCATCTGTTCATTTTCATTTTTTTTTTTTTTTAATGAGGATTGGTCTATACAAAAACTTGAAGAGGATGGATTTGGGGGGCTGCAGGTTAGCTTTGATTTGAATTAATTTTCATGCTTTTGAAAGAGAAATCAAGAGCATTGAGTGGATAATGTATCATCATACATTAAAAATGATCAAACAAAGTGAGCTGAAGAGAGGCGATTGCAGGAAAATGAATTGCTGGGAAGATGGGATCACGTGACGCGGGCTGTTGCTCTTTGCATTGCTGCCTTGCGTGGCTCCATCCGCTTGTCATTGCCAAATTCCGAGCCTTGATTAATCACTGAAGTGATGGAAATTAGCAGGCCATGTGGCTTGTTGAAGGGTCACTGAAAACCAGAGAGCTAGTGAAGAATCCACAGTCCTAAATTCCCAACTCTGAAAGTCTTTTTCTACGTACTGTGCTTTCTCACTTAAGACTATATATAGTCAGGCATGCTGGTGCAAACCTGTAATCCCAGTATCTGGGAGGCTGAGACAGGAGGATCGCAGATTTGTGGCTGGCCTCAGCAACTTCGTGAGGTACTCATTTATCTAGCGAGACACTTAAAAAAAAAATAGGGCTGGGGGTACAGCTTAGAGGTAGAATATCCCCTGAATTTAATCCCCAGTAACTAAAACACACACACACACACACACACACACACACACACACACACACGACTATGTATTTGTTTTATTTATTTATTTATTTATTTATTTATTTATTTATTTATTTATTTATTTATTTATTTTTGTGGTACTGGGATTGAACTCAGGGGCATTCTACCTCCAAGTTATGCCCCCAGCCCAATTTTCTTTCTTATTTGGAAACAATGTCTTACTAAATTGTGGAAGGCCTCACTAAGTAGCTGACGATGGCTGTGAACCTGCAATCCTCCTGTCTCAGCCTCCCAAGTACTGGGATTACAAGTGTGCATTACAACGCCCAGCTCTGCATTTATTTAATTAATTTTTGCGGTATTAGGGATTGAATCCTGGGGGATTCTACCTTCCAGCCGTATTTATTATTCTTTATTTGGAAACGGTCTCACTAAGTTGAGGAGGGCCTCACTAAGTAGTTGAGGATGGCTATGAATCTGCAACCCTCCTGTCTCAGCCTCCAAAGTACTGGTATTACAAGTGTGTGCCACCATGCCCGGCCCAACCATTTATTTATTTATTTATTTTTTTTTTGCGGTACTGGGGATTGAACTCAGGGGCATTCTACCTCCGAGCTATACCCCCAGCCTGTTTTTTTTTTTTTTTTTTTGCGGTACCAGGGATTGAACTCAGGGGCATTTTACCTCCGAGCTATACCCCCAGTCCTATTTTTTATTCTTTATTTTGAAACCGAGTCTCACTAAGTTGCGGAGTGCCTCACTAGGTAGCTGAGGCTGGCCGCGAACCCGGATCCTCCCGTCTCAGCCTCCCGAATGCTGGGATTACAAGCGTGCGCCACCACGCCCGGCTCCCCCAGCCTGTTTTTTATTCTTTATTTTGAAACAGGGTCTCACTAAGTTGCAGAGGGCCTCACTAGGTAGCTGAAGCTGGCTGCGAACCCGGATCCTCCTGTCTCAGCCTCCCAAATGCTGGGATTACAATCGTGCGCCACCATGCCCGGCTGTATTTTTTATTTATTATTTTGTGTATAGGGGATGGAACCCAGGGACATTTTACCTCTGATCTACATACCGCAGCCCTTTTTTTTTTTTTTTTCAGTACTGGGGATTGAACCCAGGGGCATACTACTTCCGAGCTTACACTCCCAATGTTATTGTTTCTTTTGCGGTACTGGGGGTTGAACTCAGGGGCGTTCTACCTCTGAGCTATACCCCCAAGCCCTATTTTTTTTTTTTTTTTTTTTATTGCGGTGATGGGGATTGAACTCAGGGGCTTTCTACCTCCGAGCTACACACCCAGCCCTATTTTTTATTCTTTATTTTGAAACCGAGTCTCACTAAGTTGCGGAGTGCCTCACTAGGTAGCTGAGGCTAGCCTCGAACCCGGATCCTCCGGTCTCAGCCTCCCGAATGCTGGGATTACAAGCCTGCGCCACCACTCCTGGCTGTTATTTTTTATTCTTTATTTTGAAACAGTGTCTCACTACTAAATAGTTTAGGCATTAACCAGGATCCTCCAGTCTCAGCCTCCCAAGTATTGGGATTACAAGCATGTGTCTCGATGCTCAGCCCCAGTCTTATTTTTTATTCTTTATTCTGTTTTTTGCAGTACTGAAGATTGACCCTAGAGAAATTCTACCTCTGAGCTACACCCCTAGCCCTAGTTTTTATTCTTTATTTTGAAACAGGGTCTCACTAAGTAGCTGAAGCATACCTCAAACCTGCAATTCCCCTGTCTCAGCCTTTCAAGTACTGGGATTACAAACCTGTGTCACCTGTGTCTTTTATTTTGCAACAGGGTCTTACTAAACTGCAGGGCATCACTAAATTGTGAGGCTGGCTGCAAAACTGTGATCCTCCTGTCTCAGCCTCCCAAGTACTGGGAATACAAGTTTGCACCACCACCTCTGGCTATTTATTTAATTTTGAAGAGGGTCTGGCTAAATTGCTGAGGGTTTTGGTAAGTTGATGAAGCTGGCCTGTAAGTACC
Organism: Graphiurus murinus; assembly: GCA_004027655.1. Classification (NCBI taxonomy): domain Eukaryota; kingdom Metazoa; phylum Chordata; class Mammalia; order Rodentia; family Gliridae; genus Graphiurus; species Graphiurus murinus. The sequence goes on along the minus strand of PVLC010013619.1, from coordinate 13,948 downwards.
CATCCTACTCTATCAGACTCCCCATTGGCTGAGATCACAGGTGTGCTCCATCAGTCTCCATTCTTTGGGTTTTTAAAGGGTTTTTCCACTGTGGGCTTAAAGGTTTTTACCTTAGATGGGAAGTCAAGCTGATTTCAAATTTCCTGCTTTAATATCGGCTAAGTACAAGGATCATTTTTGCCTAGACTATCTAGGAGGTTAATTTCAATTGGGCTACTGGAGACTTCAGGTTTAATCATTGTCTAAGTTTTCTGAGCTTTTTACCTTTATCTGGCAATCCTAGCAGATTGAGGGGGAATTTTCGGGTTTGTGTCCCTATCATTGCGTTTAGTAATTTGTTTTTGAAAGAACTAGATTCATCGTTCAAAAAAATTATCGACTTGCTTCCGGTTTAATTGCAACAAATTTAAAAGATTACTGAGCTGGCTTACTCCCTAAGTTAAAGTAAAACTTCTAAAGGGGTCAAGGTCTAAAGTTCACAATCTTTTTTTTTTTTTTTTTTTGCGGTACTGGGGATTGAACCCAGGGGCATTTTACCTTTTTACCTCCAAGCTACGCCCCCATCCCTAATTTTTATTCTTTATTTTGAAACAGGGTCTCACTAAGTTGCAGAGGGCCTCACTAGGTAGCTGAGGCTGGCCATGAACCCGGATCCTTGGTCTCAGCCTCCCAAATGCTGGGATTACAAGCGTGCGCCAACACGCTCGGTTTAAAAAAAGCATTAATTTTACCATACATAAATTCATAAAACTAGCCGGGCATGGTGGTACATGCTTAAAGTTCACATTCTTGTGAGGTCTGTTTTGTCTCGACCAAGGGAAACCCCATTATCTATAGTGAGACCCCATTTTCTATAGATCTACCAATCACCGCACATTTCCTTTTGAGCCTCATGAATGAGCAAAATGTAGTTCCAGTGAAGGAAAATGGGTTCAAATCAAGGTCAGATATTCAAGAGTTTTCTCATTGTGTTGCTGGGGTGGAAAAAGTGGGGAAAAGTTAACCAGATGGAGGAGGCCCCTGGAGGTGGCTTGATTCCATTTTTTTTTTTTTTTAAACCCTGAGCATTGAAGCCAGGGGCTTTCTACCTTTGAGCTACATACACCCTGGCCCTTTTTATTATTTTGAAACAGGGTCTAGCAGAATTGCTGAGGCTAGCCTGGAACCTGCGATACTCTTGTCTCACAGCACGAGTTTTGACAAAGACAGCACACCTGCTTAGAGACACCCAGTGACACTTGCGGGCCTACTGTGTGCCGGGCGCTGGGGGTAGGAAGAAAACTACGGAATGCTGAGTTAGATCCTTGAATCGGGTCCTAACAAGACCTAGTCTCCGCCCCGAAGCCTCTCGCAGTACATTTTGTAGGTTGGATCAGGTGCGCGCGCGTGTGTATGTGTGTGTGTGTTGGGGGGTGGCAAACAAGGTCCTCCTTGGCGTCCGAGGACACTGACGGCACGCCGCCAGGGAAGAATCTCTTCCCGGGCGTCCTCTACGCTCAGGCCGGCCCGCTGGCGAAGACTGACACGCCCTCTCCGAAGGGCAGACCCGCCTCGAGGGGAGCCGGGCCCTCGCCCGACCCCTGCGAGCGCGGCCCAGCGCGGCGCCCGCTTCTCACGTGTCCCTCCCGGCCCGGGCGCCGCCTCACGTTCTGCTTCCGCCCGACCCTTCCGACTTCCGGTAAAGAGTCCCCGGCCCGCACCTCCGCGCCCACCCGCCCCGCCGCTCGGCGCCGCGGCGAGCCCGGGCCCCCGATGCGCTCGGCCGCCCCCGCTCCTCGCGGCCCCGCGCCGGCCCCGCCGCCCCGCCGCGTCGCCGCAGCCAGGGGGCCCGGGCGGCGCTCGCTCCCGCGGACGGCGCGGCGCGGCGGGAGGGGCGGTGGCGCGGCCCCGGGCGCGGATCCCTCCGCCGCCCCTCCCCCGCCCGGCCCCGGCCCCCCTCTCGCCGCGCCGCGCTCGCCGCCCTCCGCCTCAGACTGTTTTGGTAGCAACGGCCACGGCGGCGGCGCGTCCCGGCCCGGCTCCCGGCGGCTCCTCGGTCTCGGCGGGCCTCCCCGCCCCTTCGTCGTGCTCCTTCTCCCCGTCGCCTGCCCGGCCGCGCCACCCCGCGCCTCCCCGCTCGGCGCCCGCGCGTCCCCGCCGCGCTCCGGCGTCTCCTCGGCGCGCCCGGCTCCCGGCCGTCCCCGCCCGGCGTGCGTGCCGGTGTATGGGCCCCTCACCATGTCGCTGAAGCCCCAGCCCCAGCAGCAGCAGCCCCCGCAGCAGCCGCCGCCCGCGGCCGCCAGTGCCCGCAAGCCCGGCGGCGGAGGCCTCCTCCCGTCGCCTGCCGCCGCGCCGGCACCGTCCTCGTCCTCAGCCTCGACAGCCTCGGCCGCGGCTCCCTCCTCCTCCTCCTCGTCCTCCTCCTCCACGGCGGGCGCCGGCGGCGGGCGGCCGGGCCTGGGCAGGTGGGTGTCGGCGCCCCAGCCCCCTTCCCTCCCGGCCTGAGCGCGCCGGGGCCTCGCGTCCCCTCCCCCGCGGCCCACCCCGCGGTCCCCGCCCCGCGACCCGCCGCCGGGGGGGTGGGCTGGGGGCTCGCGGCGGGGGTGGGGGGCGCCGCAGGATCCCGCTGGGATTGTCAGACCGGGTCCAGCCTCCTGCAGTGTCCCCTCCCCCAAACGGTCAAGATGGAGGGACCGGGCAGCTCCCCTTCCCCGTTTGAGTGTGTGCAGGGGGCTCGCGGGTCTCTGCGATTGTCAGCCCCGGTTGTGCCTTTCTGAAGCCTCCCCGGCCCCAAATGGGGGCGATGGTCGGGCAGGGTCCCCACCCCCAGCTTAAACACGGACGTCTTTCGCAGGGGTCTATAGGTTTGGGTTCGGTCAGCTGGAACATGCCTTCTCGGTTGGGGAATTTCTAGCGAGGGGGAAGTTAGGGCAGCGTCCCCCCAAAGGCTCCTCTGGAATCGTTCAGGTCTGTCCCGTGTCCTCAGCCATCCCCCTCCCTGCCCTGGGGAAGGTGGAAGGACGCACGAGGCGAGGTGGGTGGGCAGTGGCCTCTACAGGCTCCCCTCTTTAAATCCCAGGCGGGGGCCCCGGCGCTTCGCTGCACTGGTGGGGCCCCGGGTGGCCCCGCAGCGTCGCGCCCTCCGCGACAGGAGGAAGGGGTGGGGAGCGCGGCCCTCTCCGGGCTCCCGCCTTCCCCCGCAAGGTCTCCCGCGCGGGGGAAGGCCGGGGTGGTGGCCGAACCGCATTGCCGTTTGGTGGCCGCGGAGGAGAAGGCGCCTTTGGGTAGAGGTGGGTGAGGGCCGGACTCCGGAGATGGGGGTGGCGGCGGCCCGGAGCGGACACGCTGCGCATTTTTCCCCAGCCCCCGCCCCGGCTGTAATTTCTAGAGGAGAGGATTTGCAACGGGGACGTGGTGGAGGTTACCGAGGCAGAATGCGGGTGTTTGCTTGTGTCCTCTCTCCTCCCTCTCCATACCCTGGGTTTGCGGTAGGAGCTGGAGACTCGGTATTGGCCCAGCTCTCGGGGTGTGTTGTGCGGGAAGGCCTGCTGGTGGTGGAGGGGTTGGCTGTCAGTTCGTATTTCACGAACTAAGAAATGCTTAGTGTTCAAACCAAGCAAATGCCAGTAGACTCCATTCCATTGTGGCCGGTGTCCTTAACTTGGGGAGTGCCGCCCGAGCTCGCCAAGGGCACGCAAATCTGCTTCCCCTGTGCCCCGAGTTCCTCCGCGTTGCAGGCACTACTGTGCCTCCCTCAGGCCTAGGCCTGGTTGGCAGGGCCAGTGACCACTATCCTCCTTAAATAGACATCCAGGCTTTCCAAGGTGGGAAAGGGTTTTTTTCATGCACCGAGTTATCTTTATGAAATTACATTTTCATCAGTCCCTTCCCCCCAAATTTTTCATTTACAAAAGAAGTTACCCACTAAGATGAATCAAAGATGGTTCTTAAGGAATTCTCTTGCTGGAAACAGTGGATTTTTAACTTATAACCCTCACCCCCAATGATTTCCCCTTGTCTGTTACACTGCAAACACTACTTAGTACAAGTTCAAACGGAGTGACCATTTCTCCAGCTCAGTCCACGTAAGATTCTGTAACTTCGGTGTCATTTAATAGAAAATGAGAATTTTTTTTTTTTTTTTTTTTTTTTGCGGTACTGGGAATTGAACTCAGGGGCATTCTACCTCCGAGCTACACCCCCAACCCTGTTTTTATTCTTTATTTTGAAACAGGGTCTCACTAAGTTGCGGAGGGCCTCACTAGGTAGCTGAGGCTGGCCACAGCAAATCCTCTGGTCACAACCTCTCAAATGCTGGGATTAAAAGCGTGGGCCACCATGCCCGGCTGAAAATCAGAAATTTTAACATGATTGTGATAGAAAAAGGGATGCAGTCCGCCCCCCCCCCCTTAGCTTTCAAGAAGAAATTGGGGGGGGGTATATTTAACTTAATCAAGTAATTAAAAACTAAAACGAAGACTTCTAAGTTGGATTGATTCTTTAGGCCTAAAATTAGATTATAACAAAGATTTCGACACAGAGATATGTTGAGTGATCAAACATACTTGGAATCTGTTACTTGAAGCATCACAAAAATTCAGGGTTAATTTAGATCTTGGTGTAAGTTCTTTAACTTTTTTTTTTTTGGTGGTACTGGAGATTGAACTCAGGCATCCCACCTTCAAGCTGCACCCCCAGCCCGGTTTATTTCTTATTTGGAAACAGGGTCTGGCTAGGTTCATGAGTCTCACTACTTGTTGAGGCTGTCTTTGAATCTGGGATCCTCCTGTCTCAGCCTCCCAAATGCAGGGATTACAGGAGTGTGCCACCATGCCTGGCTAGTTCTTTAACTTGAGGCATAAATTATAGCTCTTCATTTTGAAAACTAAAGTTGTGTCCAATGTATTGAATTCATAGGATGTGAAATTTTATTCTGTACAAATTTTTCCTTAGTTATACAGGTACTTTCAATTTTTAATCACTTTACTGGGTTCTTCATAAACCAGTTAATTTACACAATAGCCTCATGTTTGTGTGTATCAGCAATTAAAATAAGATTTTAGGAGCAAGGGTAAAGAAAGAATTAGCATTTGAAATGGCAAACTATTTTTTTTTTTCCAGTACTGAGGATTGAACTCAGGGGCATTCTACCTCCGAGCTATACCCCCAGCCCTATTTTTTATTTTATTTTGAAACAGGATCTCACTACGTTGAGGAGTGCCTCACTAGGTAGCTGAGGCTGGCCTCAAACCCGGATCCTCCAGTCTCAGCCTCCCAAATGCTGGGATTACAAGCATGCCCCGCTGATGGCAAACTATTGAAAGTCCAGAATTTCACAATTTTTTTATTTTTTTGGTGGTACTGGGGATTGAACCCAGGGACATTCTACCTCTGAGCTACACCCCCAGTCCTATTTTTTATTCTTTATTTTGAAACATGGTCTCTAAATTGTGGAGGGCCACACTAAGTAGCTGAAGCTGGCTACAAACCTGCAGTCTTCCTGTCTCAGCTTCCCAAGTACTAGGATTACAGGTGTGAGGCACCACACCAGGCTCATTAAGTAACATATCTGACTTTTTTTATAGGTGTATGTGTGGATAGACATAGATTTCTATGATTTTCAAAAGTGATTTATTCTGCCTTTAGTTGTTACATTTGAAGGTAGCTATTTTCTCTTAGGAAAGAATTTGTAACCACATTCTTTTTTTTTGCGCAGTACTGAGGATCTAACCCTGGGACATTCTACCTCTGAGCTATATCTCCACATCCCCAGCCCTATTTTTTTAGTCTTTTATTTTGAAACAGGACCTCACTAGTTGCGGAGGGCTTCACTAAGTAGCTAAGAAAGACTGGCCGAGAACCCCCATCCTCTGGTTTCAGCCTCACAAGTACTGGGATTATTATTATTATTATTATTATTATTATTATTATTTTGCAGTAGTGGGGATTGAACTCGGGGGCATTCTACCTCCGAGCTACACCACCAGCCCTATTTTTTATTCTTTATTTTGAAACCGGGTCTTGCTGAGTTTTGGAGTGCCTCACTAGGGAGCTGAGGCTGGCCGCGAACCCGGATCCTCCGGTCTCAGCCTCCCGAATGCTGGGATTACAAGCGTGCGCCACCACGCCCGGCTACAAGTACTGGGATTATAAGTGTGCACCACCAGCCGGGCGTGGTGGCGCACGCTTGTAATCCCAGCATTCGGGAGGCTGAGACCAGAGGATCCGGGTTCGTGGCCAGCCTCAGCTACCTAGTGAGGCACTCCGTAACTTAGACTCGGTTTCCAAATAAAGAATAAAAAATAGGGCTGGGGGTATAGCTCGGAGGTAGAATGCCCCTGAGTTCAATCCCCAGTACCGCCCAAAAAAAAAAGTGTGCACCACCATGCCTGGCTGTAACCACATTCTTAATTTTGAATGTATTTTGCTTTAGTCCAATTCTGATTTTTGCTTTTTTGTCTTTTGATTTGTATGTACTTGTAGTGATTGTGTGTAGTTTGTAGTTTGTGGTCAGCTTTTTTTTTTTTTCCAAGCTCAACCCCATCCCTATTTTTTAATTTTTTATTTTGAAACAGGGTCTTACCAAGTTGCCAAGGCTGGCCTTGAACCTGTCATCCTCCTGTCTCAGCCTCCCAAGTACTGGGATTACAAACTTGGGGGATTACAAACTTGGGCCTCCCTGACTGCCTCTTGTACTCTTTTTTTCTTTCTTCCGGTACTGGGGATTGAACCCAGGGGCATCTTCTAAGCTATACCCTCAGTCCTATTTTTTTATTCTTTATTTTTGAAACTGGGTCTTGCTAAGTTGCACAGGGCTTCACTAAGTAGCTGAGTTGGCTTCAAACCTGTGATCCTCCTATCTCAGCCTCCCAAGTACTGGTATTACAAGCGTGTGCTACCGTGCCTGGCTTCTACCCTAGTTTGAATAGGGTTCTGGCCAAGTTACTGAGGCTGGCCACAAACCTGTGATCCTCTTCTCAGCTCTCAAGTACAGGGATTGTAGGCATGCGTCACCATACCTGGCTCTTATTTTTTATTTTGAAACAGGGTCTCCCTAAGTTGCTGAGGTTCTCCCTAAATTGTTGAGGCTGTCCTCAGGTCTCAGCCTCTCTAGTACTGGGATTACAGGTATCCACCACTTTGCCTGATTTACTAAATGAAGTTTTTACTTAACTGTTTTAGGATTTCGGTTTCTATTTTTTTGCTTTTATAGATAGTGATGTAGGGAACATGTTTATACTAATAGCTTTTTGCTTCAGCACAATTATTTCCCTAGAGAAGATTCCCAGGGGTGGTTTTACTAGGTCAAAGGGCTTCAAGATTTTTATGGGTCTTGCTAGCTGTGCCATATTCTTCAGAAGACTCACTAGTTTCTCAGTTTAAGAAAGTACTTCTATAGATTGGTTTCTTTATAGTTTGTCAAATGCTATGGGAAACTACATATACTATCAAGTGCATACTTAATTATATGCATTTGTTAGTTACCTGGTTATTCATATTGATTTGAGTTTGGTTCCTCTGAGAATTAGATCAGATAGTATATGTGAGGGTTCTCTGGAACTGATAATAAATATTGAGCTGAGGATCCATGGTTTATCTCTTGTGCTCATAATTCTACTGAGTAATGAAATTGATTAGGGGAACTGTTCTAAAGCTTTTCTGTTGCTGTTTTTTTCTTTTCTTTTTTTTTTTTTTAACTCCCCTAGCCTATTAACTGCTAGCCTGTGATCAGATTATTATCATTCCTCCTTTTTATGGTATTAGAGTTTGAGCCCAGGGGAATTCTACCTCCTAGCTACACCTTTTTTTGTTTTGTTTTGGTACTGGGGATTGAACCCAGGGGCTTCCTACCTCTGAGTCACACCTCCAGCGCTATTTTAATTTTTTTTTTTGCGGTACTGGGGATTGAACTCAGGGGAATTCTACCTCCGAGCTATACCCCCAGCCCTATTTTTTTATTCTTTTATTTTTGAAACCGAGTCTCACTAAGTTGCGGAGTGCCTCACTAGGTAGCTGAGGCTGGCCTCGAACCCGGATCCTCAGGTCTCAGCCTCCCGAATGCTGGGATTACAAGCGTGCGCCACCACGCCCGGCTCGCTATTTTATTTTTTGAAATAGGGTCTCACTAAGTTGCTGAGGCTGGCCGCTAACCGATGAACACAACCTCACCTGGCTTGCACTGTCCTTTTAATAACTGATTCTTTTATGTGGTTATTGATACCTATTTGGTTACTGCCAAATCTGAAGTTAGACCAACAAAATTGCAAAAAATTTAGGTTGTTAGAAGGAAACTTAATAAAAGAGGCATTTTCTTTTTTTGCTTTTCTTTTGTGATCATTTATTTTACCATATTAGTTTTGTTTTTATTCCAAGTACCCGGAGGAAATACACTTTTTAAGATCGGGCAAAAGCTTACATTACATCGAATTGCTTATCTGTTCGTCAAAGAAAAAAGTAATCCTGTAGTTGCTTAGAGATGTTTCTGAAACAGTGCAAACATTCATGGGATCTATCATGGTGTTCCTATTTTGATTAAATGTAAACTTGTATTTTCTGCGTTTCTCCAATTAGAGAGACAGTTATAATTTTACACAGAGGATGTTAACTCATATCATAGCTATTTAATAGCCATATGTTTTGACTTAAAGGAAGATCTGATATTTTTCTTTTTCTTCTAAATAGCTACAGCTGTTAGAATTTTTACCATAGCAAAGAGAATGTATGTTTTACCTTAAAATAAATTTTAAGGTTTTAGAAGATTTTTTCCACTATAATTTCAACTTTCTATTTTGGCTAGATAGTAATGATATTGTATAGAGTTGAACTTCAACAAAATTCTGTTTTTGTAGCTATTTCAAATGATTGTGACAACTTCATTGGCTATATAAATAGAGGCGAGCCCACTTGCTGCTGTGTCTTTTGTGTGTGTGTAAGAGAGAGACTAGAGATTGAACCTAAGAACCTAAGGGTGCTCTACCACTGAGCTACACCACCCTCAGCCCTCTTCTTTTTTTTGGATTTTGTAGTACTGGAGATGGAACCCAGGGGTATTCTACCTCTCAGCTACACCCCTCAGCCCTATTTTATTTTTTATTTTAAAACAGGGTCTCTATAGGTTGCTGAATCTCTCTTAAGCTACGGAGGCTGGCAGCAAACTTGCCAACCTCCCAAGCCTGCACCACCACACCTCACTTAGCCCCCCCCCCCCCTTACTGGAGATTGAACTCAGAGGAACTCTACCTCCAGGCTACACCCCCAGCTCTATTTTTTTATTATTTATTTATTTTTATTTTTCGGTATTGGGGATTGAACTCAGGGGCATTCTACCTCCGAGCTATACCCCCAGCCCTATTTTTATTCTTTTATTTTGAAACAGGGTCTCACTAAGTTGTGGAGTGCCTCACTAGATAGCTGAGGCTGGCTGCGAACCCGGATCCTCCAGTCTCAGCCTCCCAAATGCTGGGATTACAAGCCTGCGCCACCACACCCGGTTTATTAATTATTTTTGAAACAGTGTCTCACTAAGTTGCAGAGGGCCTCACTAGACACCCGGTTTATTATTTATTTTTGAAACAGTGTCTCACTAAGTTGCAGAGGGCCTCACTAAGTAGCTGAGGCTGTCAGTGAACCTGCAGTCCTCCTGTCTCAGTCTTTCAGGTACTAGGATTACAAGCATGAGCCACCATGACCAAGCCCCCTTCTTAAAAAAGTTTCATTTTTAGCCGGGCGTGGTGGCGCACGCTTGTAATCCCAGCATTCGGGAGGCTGAGACCGGAGGATCTGGGTTCGCGGCCAGCCTCAGCTACCTAGTGAGGCACTCCGCAACTTAGTGAGAATCGGTTTCAAAATAAAGAATAAAAAAATGGGGCTGGGGGTATAGCTCGGAGGTAGAATGCCCCTGAGTTCAATCCCCAGTACCGCCAAAAAAAAAAAAAAAAAAAAAAAGTTTCATTTAATGCCAGGCGTGGTGGTGCACACTTGTAATTCCAATACTTGGGAGTCTGAGACAGGAGGATCCGGCTTCACGGCCAGCCTCAGCTACTTACTGAGGCCCTCCGCAACTTACTGAAGACCCTGTTTCAAAATAAAGAATAAAAATAGGGCTGAGGGGGGGTGTAGCTCAGAAGTAGAATGCCTCTGGGTTCCAACCCCAGTACTGCCAAAAAAAAAAAAAAAAGGCTGGGGCTATAGGTTAGGGATAGAATGCCCTTGGGTTCAATCCCCAGTACTGAAAAAAAAAAAAAAAAAAAAAAAAAGTTTCATTTATTATTTTGGTTCTGGATGTTGAACTCAGGGGCATTCTACTTCTGAGCTATACCCCTGGCACTACTTTTTTTTTTTTTTTTTTTTTTAATTTTGAAACAAGGTGTCACTAACTTGTGCAGAGCCTCACTAAGTTGCTGAGGTTCGTTTCCAACCTTCTGTCCTTCTGTCTCAGCCTCCCAAGAACTGGGATTACATGTGTGTGCCACCATGGCCAGTTAAATTTTTTTTTTTGAGGCACGATCTTGCTAAATTGCTGAAGCTGTGATCCTGCTGCTTTCCAAGTACTGGGATTACAGCCTTGTTGCTGTATCTTTTTGTTCTTGTTTTGTTTTGATACTGGGGATTGAACCCAGGGACATTCTACCTGCAAGCTACACACCCAGCCCTATTTTTTACTCTGTGTGTGTGTGTGTGTGTGTGTGTGTACGTGTGTGTGTACGTGTGTGTGTACTAGGGATTGAGCCCAGAGGTATTCTACCTTTGAGCTATACCCCCAGTCTGATTTTATTTGGAAACAGGGTCTCACTGTTTTTTTTTTGCTCTGTTTTGATTTTGCGGTACTGGGGATTGAACTCTCAGGGGCATTCTACCTCCAAGCTACATCCCCACCCTTATTTTTAGTCTTTATTTTGAAATAGGGTCTCACGAAGTTGCAGAGGGCCTCCCTAAGTAGCTGAGGCTGGCCGTGAACCCGGATTCTTTGGTCTCAGCCTCCCAAGTACTGGGGTTACAAGTGTGCGCCACCACGCCTGGCTTCTCACTAGGTTAATGAGAATCTCACTACTTGTTGAGGCTGTCTTCGAACCTGCTGTCCTCCTTTTTCAGCCTCCCAAGTACTGGGATTACAGGCGACAACGTCTCACTAAGTTGCTGAGGGCCTCACTGAGTAGCTGAGGCTGGCCATGAACCTGCAATCAATCCTTCTGTCTCAGCCTCCCAAGTACTGGGATTATAGGCATGTGCCACCACGCCCAGCTTATTTTATTTTGAAAGAGGGCTTCGAACCCGTGATCTTCCTTTCTCAGTCTCCCAAGTCTTTTTGCTTCCTTAGATGTTAGACTTAAATGTAGGGAATTTTTCTCAAAAATTTTTACTTATCAGTGAATATGAAGCTGGTAGAAAGCCTTTAGGTTGTAGCATTTATATCTGGAGTTTTTTTTTTGGGGGGGGTACCTGGAGGCATTCTGCCTCTGAACTGTACCCTCAGCCCTATAGTTCTATTCAGTTTTTTATTTGGAAACAAGGTCTCACTAACTTGCAGAGAGAGCCTCACAAGGTTGCAGAGGCTGTCTTTGAACCGCGATCCTCCTCTCTTATCCTCCCAAGTATTGGGATTACAGGTGTGTGCCACCACGCCTGTCTTATATCTGGAATTTATAACTTGGATACTTGACTGCATAGCTTTATTAACTACTTAGGAAATATGTTGAGCTTTACCATTTTGTGTGTTTGTGTGTGGGCACTGGGGTATTCAGCCTGAGCTATATACTCCCAGGACTATTTTATATTTATTATTATTTTATTATTATTTTTTTATTTTTATTTGATACTGGGAATGGAACCCAGAGGCATTCTACCTCCAAGCTACACCCCCAGCCCGATTTTTATTTCTTACTTGGAAATAGAATCTCACTACACTGCTGAGAACCTCACTTAATTGCTGAGACTGGCTTTGAACCTGGGATCCTTCAGTCTCAGCCTCTCGTTACAAGCTTGCACCACCATATCCAGCTTTTTATATTTTAATAGGGTCTTGCTAAATTGTGGGGGCTGGCCTCGAAACAAAATCCACCTGTCTTAGTCTCCCAAGTACTGAGATTTGGGGCGTATGCCACTACTCTTGGCTCTTGAGAGATTCTTGAATAGGTGTGATATCGGACTTATTCTGTGTGTATGTGTGTGTGTGTGAGAGAGAGAGAGAATATGAATTGAACTCAAAGGTGGTCTGCCTCTGAGCTATACCCCCAGCTCTTTTAAATTTTTATTCTGAAACAAAGCCTCCCTAAGTTAGTGTGCACTAGCCTTGAACCTATGATCCACTTGTCTCAGCCTCCCAAGCACAGAGATTGCAGTGCAAGCATGAGCCATTGTGCCTGGTTTAGAACAGATTAATTTTTTAAGTTAAATTGAGAAAAATTTTTGTGTAATAAGTACTGCCTCATTTATATTTGAAAGAGAGCTGGGAGCCGGGCGTGGTGGCTCACGCTTGTAATCCAGCATTTAGGAGGCTGAGACCGGAGGATCCGGGTTCTTGGCCAGCCTCAACTACTTTAGTGAGTGAGGCCCTCCGCAACTTAGTGAGACCCTGTTTCAAAAATAAAGAATAAAAAACTAGGACTGGGGGTATAGCTCGGAGGTAGAATGACTCTGAGTTCAATCCTCAGTACCGCAAAAAAAAAAAAAAAAAAGTAGTGAAAGAGGGCTGGGGGTGGCGGCACAGGCCTGTAATCCCAATACTTGGGAGGCTGAGATAGGAGAATCTGGGTTCGAGGCCAGCCTTGGCTCCGACCCTGCTTCAAAATAAAGAATAGAAAATAGGACTGGAGGTATAGTTTGGATGTAGAACGCCCCTGATTTCAATCCCTGGTACCACAAAAAATAAAAATAATTAAAATAAAATATAGGGCTGGGGAACTGGGTGTGGTGGCACACACTTGTAATCCCAATACTTGTGAGGCTGAGACAGGAGGACCATGGTTGTGCAGCCAGCCTCAGCTACTTAGTGAGGTCCTCTGCAACTTAGACCCTGTTTCAAAAATAAAGAATAAAAAATAGGGCCGGGCATGGTGGCGCACGCTTGTAATCCCAGCATTTGAGAGGCTGAGACTGGAGGATCCAGGTTCATGGCCAGCCTCAGCTGCTTAGTGAGGCCCTCTGCAACTTAGTGAGACCCTGTTTCAAAATAAAGAATAAAAAATAGGGCTTGGGCTATAGCTCAGAGGTAGAAGGCCCCCAAGTTCCATCCCCAGTACTACCAAAAACAAAACAAAACAAAAAGATAGGGCTGGGGGCGTAGCTCGAAGGTAGAATGCCCCTGTGTTCCATCCCCAGTACTACCAAAAAAAAAAAAAAAAAAAAAAAAAAAGCCTAGGGATGTAATTTAGTGGTAGAAATACCCTGTGTTCAACCCCCAGTACCACCACCAAAAAAAGAAAAAAAAAGGTTAAAAGAAGTCTTAATTAGCCGGGCGTGGTGGCACATGCTTATAATCCCAGTACTTGGGAGGCTGAGACAGGAGGATCACGGTTTTGCAGCCAGCCTCAGCTACTTAGTGAGGCGCTGTTTCAAAGTAAAGAATAAAAAATAGGACTGGAGGTGTAGCTCGAAGGTAGAATGCCCCTAGGTTCAACTCCCAGTGCCACACACACACACACACACACACACACACACACACACACAAGTCTTAATTACTCCCCTTGGGAATTGAACCCAGAGCCTTCCTTGCACAAGCTAGGAAAGTGCTGTAAGTATTCCTGGTAGAAAAGTGAAAAGTAAGTTACTTCCAGCCGGGCGTGGTGGCGCACGCTTGTAATCCCAGCATTCGGGAGGCTGAGACCGGAGGATCCGGGTTCGCGGCCAGCCTCAGCTACCTAGTGAGGCACTCCGCAACTTAGTGAGACCCGGTTTCAAAATAAAGAATAAAAAATAGGGCTGGGGGTGTAGCTCGGAGGTAGAATGCCCCCGAGTTCAATCCCCAGTACCG
>PVLC010013618.1:0-33555 GCA_004027655.1 Graphiurus murinus | reverse complement strand
GATGATTTTTAATTAGGGATTTGATATGGTTTAATTTACACCTAAAAGTTATTCTGGTTGCTAGTGAAGACTAGGTTGGAGAGAAGATACAGTGGGAAGACCTTAAAACTAGATTAATAAGAGAGAGATTGGCTACAGGCACAGCACATTTTAAAAACTTGATTAATTTTTTGCAAAACCTCCATCTAGTGGCAATTTGGGGTTACTGCAGACTTGGTAGTTGAGTATGATCTTGTCTCTGGAGCAATTAGCTGTATGTCATACTGCTAGGATACCACATAGGGCGTATATAATTTTATTTCCATCTTCATAACAGTATCAAGAGGCAAGTATAATTATGCTCATTTTTATTTTTGGGGAAACTAAGACTCAAAATGTATGTAATTTGTTAAATGTCATAAAACTAATAAGTAATAAATCAGCATGCACGCTGAATTATTTGAGAGTAGGGATGGTGGTAGTAGGAAAATGAAAAACAGATAATCTGAACATAATGTTATATGCTGTATTTAGATATGGAATTAACTGGTTATTTTTGTGTGCATGTGTGGTATTGGGGATTGAACCCAGGGGCATTCTTACCTTTGTGCTACACCCCCAGTTCTATTTTTTATCTTTTATTTAGAAACAAGGTCTCACTAAGTTGCTAAAGCTGGGCTCAAATATGTGATCCTACTGTCTCAGCCTCTCACGTACTGTGATTACAGGTGTGTGCTACCATAACTGGCTTTTAATACTCTTGAAGCCGGGAGTGGTGGTGCACACTTGTAATCCCAGCATTCGGGAGGCTGAGACCAGAGGATCCAGGTTTGCGGCCAGCCTCAGCTACCTAGTGAGGCACTCCGCAACTTAGTGAGACTTGGTTTCAAAATAAAGAATAAAAAATAGGCCTGGGGGTGTAGCTTGGAGGTAGAATGCCCCTGAGTTCAATTGCCAGTACCGCAAAAACAAAACAAAACAAAACAAAACAAAACAAAACAAAACTCTTGATATTTACTTGTTAAATTGTTCTCCAAACTGGTAATACCAGTTTGCACTTTTTTTTTTTTTTTGTGGTACTGGGGATTGAACTCAGGGTCATTCTACCTCCGAGCTATACCCCCAGCCCTATTTTTTACTTTATTTTGAAACCGGGTCTCACTAAGTTGCAGAGTGCCTCACTAGGTAGCTGAGGCTGGCCGCGAACCCGGATCCTCTGGTCTCAGCCTCCCAAATGCTGGGATTACAAGCGTGCGCCACCACGCCTGGCTCAGTTTGCACTTTTGTTAAAAGCATATAATGGAATCCTGTTACCCAAACCTTTGATGAAATGAAGAATATTTGGTTTTTGAAGTTTCTTTGCCAGGTTTGGTGGTGCATACCTGTAATCCCAGTACTTGGGAGACTGAGACAGGAGGATCACAGGTTCCAAGGCAGCCTCAGCAACTTAGCAAGGCCCCAAGCAACTTAGATCCTATCTCAAAAATAAAAAATAAAATATAAAATAGGACTGGGGATATAATTCAGAGATAGGATGCCCTTGGGGTCAATCCCTCCGGAATGCTGGGATTACAAGCGTGCGCCACCATGCCCGGCTCACCTTTGACATTTTAAAATAGTGATAAAACTTACCATTTTAGCCACTTTTTTTTGGGGGGGGGGAAGGTACTGGGGATTGAACCCAGAGGCATTCATTCTATCTCCAAGCTATACCCCCAGCCCAATTTTATTTCTTACTGGAAACAGGGTCTCACAAGGTTGCAGAGAACCTCACTAAGTTGCCATGGCTGGCTTTGAACCTGTGATCCTCCTGTCTCAGCCTCCCAAGTACTGGGATTACGAGTGTGTGCCACCACACCTGGCTTAATTTTAGCCACTTTAAGGTGTATATTTCAGTGGTTTATAATGTATTCCCAAAGCTGTTCAACTATTACCACTATTTTCATCACCTCCAAAAGAAATTAAGTATCTCTTATTCTAATCTCCCTACATCTCTTGGAAGCCACTAACCTATATGAATATAAACTAGTCAGGGCATTTCATATCAGTAGAATCCTACAATATGTGGTCTGTTGTTTCTGGGCATTTTTATTTTGTTGTGTTTTGAAGATTCAACTAGGTTGCAGAGTTATCAATAATTCATTCCTTTTTGTGGCTGTGTATTCCATTATATGGATATTCCACATTTTGTCTATTTATTAATTGATGAACATTTCAGTTGATTACTTTTTTTGTGTGACTACTATGGATAGTGCTACTGTGAACATTTGCACAAAAATTGAGTATAATATATAGTACTTGCGTACTTGAGTATAATATATCGTACTGGAATTACTTGGTCATGTGCTAACTCTTGTGTTTAACTTGCTGAAGTGGCTGCAGCATTTTACATTCTCATTAGCAATGTATCAGAGATCTAATTTCTCTATATCCTTATTAACACCGTTTATTGTACATTTAAAAAAAATATGACGCTCCTAGTGGGTGTGAAGTGATATTTCCTTGTGGCATTGATTTGTAATTTCCCATGATGTTGGACATCATTTCATGTACTTTTTAGCCCTCTGTATATTTTCTTGAGAGAAATGCCTATTCAAATTCTTTGCTCATCTGTCTACTTTTTTGTATGAGAGCCTTCTCTTGATTTATATTTTCACTTAACTTAAAACTTGGCTAACCTGGGTGTGGTGATGCATGTTTGTAATCCCAGTACTTGGGAGGCTGAGACAGGAGTATCGCAGGTTCACAGCCAGCCTCAGCAACTTAGTAAGATCCTCTGCAACTAAGATCCTATTTCAAAATAAAATTAGGGATTGAGGTGTAACTCAGAGGTGCAATGCCCCTGGATTCAATCCTCAGTGCCACCACCAAAACAAACAAACAAAAAAGGGCATACTTGGCTTTATCAGTAGATCTGTATCTGTTTAGTATACAACATTTGGCCTTTTACAGTTCCTTTATTTCAAATGGCTCACATTTATATTTATCATTTCTTTTAAATTTTGTTACAAGCCAAGCTATTAGGTAATGACAGTATTTATATGTTTTGCCCTCCTTTTTTGTTGTATAACATCTACATAATTGAAATTTATCAGTTTAACCATTTTTAGGTACACAATTCAACAATACTAAGTATTTTCAAATGTTGACATTTGTCGTCATTAGCTATTTCCAGTACTTTTTCATCAGCTCGAAAGGGATTCTTTGCCTACTAAATAACATTAAGTATTTTATAATATTTTGGGGGTCTCTTGAAATGAGACCTTATATTAATCTATTTGAAATCTTTTCAGTTTTGATTCATTTTCAAGAATATAGTATAGAAAAGAAGCATATTGTATTCTTTAATTTTTATATCTATCACTGGTTATTAGTTTATGAAGGGATTTTTTTGAATTGGGAAATATAATGGTTATCTTGAAAATACGTACATGTTACCATTACAAACGCAATGCATGTAATTGTTATGTATTACATATCATTTGATGTTGAAAACATGCATGTTTATCTACTAAACATTTACATAACTTACTATTTTAGGAAACTCAAGAATATACCAGAAATGTTGTAAGATACTGCCTTGAAGCTCTTCAAGACTGGTTTGATGCTATTAACTTCGTAGATGAGGTATGTGTATTTTTGATATATGCAAAAGCATTTAAGAAAAACTTATTAGGCTGGGCATGGTGATGCATGCTTGTAATCTCAGTACTTGGGAGGCTGAGACTGGAGGATTGAAGGTTTGCAGCCAGCCTCAGCTACTTAAGCCCTCCACAACTTAGTGAGACCCTATTTCAAAATAAAGAATAAAAAATAGGTCTGGGGGTGTAGTTAGGAGGTAGAATGCCCCTGGGTTCAATCCTTAATACTGAAAAAACAAAACAAAACAAAAAAAACAGTATTGGACCTCATGATTGAAAATAATCTTTTTTTCTCCCATGGAATAAGGGAAAGAAATCAGAATTAACATGCTTTTAGTAGGCTTTCAAAAGGTCAAAAGGATAATTTAAAGGAGAGACTAATTCTTAGACATTTAGAAAATTCCAAAGTACGTGAATCATGTCTGCTATTTCTTAGAGAAGAGAGACATAATTTCTTTTTCTGTTATTACATGTATAGATATCATTTTTTCTTGGGAAAGAAGATTAGTTTCAGTTGAAGAGACAGAAGTGTCACAGCAAATATGACTAGGATAGGGGAGATTAATGAAAAGTGTATTACAACTTTATTGTTACAGAATGAAAAGATGACCTTGAACAAAGGTGATTTTTATTAATAATGAACAAGAAGATTTAGCACAAGACATGCTATGAATGAACTGGATAGGGGAGATTAATGAAAAGCGTATTGTAACTTTGTTAGTTGAACAATGTTCTCCTTGTTAGAGAATGAAAAGACGAACAAAGATATTTTTTTTTGTGTGTGTATGTGTGTATGTGTGTGTGTGTGTGTGTGTGTGTGTGTGTGTGTGTGTGTGTGTTACTAGGGATTGGACCCAGGAGCTTTCTATCTCTGGGCAACATCAGTAGCCCTTTTTTATTTTTTGTTTTGAAACAGGGTCTCATTAAGATTCTGAAAGTCTAAGTTGCTGAGGCTAGGCTTGAACCTGTGACGCTCCTGTCTCAGTCTCCCATGTACTGGGATTATAGGCATAGGCTACCATGCCTGATTAAAGATAATTTTTATTAATAATGAACTGAAAAGAGTTGGTACAAGACATGCTATGTATATATTAATTAATTAATTAATTAATTAATTAATTAATTAAGTGAATACTCTTATTAAGTCATTCAGGTTTACCATCAGAAGCCCCTTCTGTTCCTCCTATGAAGTAGGTCAAAATATGCCATATGCAGAGGAAAAACCATGTTTCAGACAATACTGCCCACTAACCCCCCAATTTGATTTTGATGGAGGGGAGTTGTCTGGTTTTCTTTCTTATTTTTAAGTTTTGACATAATCATAAACTTACTGAAAAGTTGGGAATGCAAAGAACTTTTTCTTGACACATTTGAGAGTTAAGTTGCTGACTCAATACCCTATTACTCCCCCAAATACTTCAGTATTTCTTACAAACAGGGGTATTCTCTCATAATTAGAATACAATAAAAATCAATAATATGTTATTATCTAATTCTTGTAACTCATTTATGTTTTAGCAGTTGTTCAGTGGTATCCTTTATAAAAAAATAAAAGAATCTGGTTCAGAATTACCTGTTACAATTTATTATCTTGTCTCTAGTCTTCTTCTGGAATAGCTTCTCAGTTTTTATGTGGGTTTTTGTTTGTTTGCTTTGTTTTGCATTTATGGACAGTGACATTTTGAAGAGTACAGATCAGACATTTTATAGAATGTTTTTCAGTTTAGGTTTGTCTCATGACGAGCTTCAGATTATGCACTTTCTCCAGAAATATTACATAAGTGATGTTGCAATCTTTTAATTATATCCTATCTGGTTGTTTATGATTTGTGTTTGTCCTGATGATACTTGCTAGACTTCATCAAAAGTTTACCTTTTTTTTCTCATTGTAATTAATATTTCATAAGATATTTTGTGAGGATATACTTTGAAGCTATGCAGATTTATCTGTTTTCTCATCAAATTTTCAGGTCACATATTTATTTGTAGGGATTCATAATTTCTGTTTTATTCAATGAATTACAATCCATTACTATTATTATTTTATGTCCAAGTTATTTTAGATTTGGCCAGCAAGAGCCCTTTCAAGTTTGTTTCTGTGTCCTTTGTTTTTTTCACTATTCCTTGAGTAGTTCTGTGTTTTATGTCACAACAAGATGTTTCAGACTCACTTTATAGTTTACTTATTCCATCCTGGAATCAGTCATTTTTTTAAGAATACCTGGTGACTTTTAGTAGAGAACAGTATTTGGAAAGCAAGAACTGGAGCTGGGTGTGGTGGCGCACGCTTGTAGTCCCAGTACTAGGGAGACAGACAGGGCGATCGTAGGTTTGTGGCTAGCCTCAGCTACTTAGTGAAGCCCTCTGCAATTTAGTGATACCCTATTTCAAAATAAGGAATAAAAAATAGGGCTGTAGTGTGGGTGTAGCTTGGAGGTATAATTCTCCTGGGTTCAATCCCCAGTTCCACCCACATACACACAAACCAAAAAGAAAAAAAAGAAAAAAAAAAGAAAGTGCTAGGTGTGTTCACTGTGATTGGGGTATCATTCTTTCTAGTCCCTCTCAATGAGAAGAGGTTAGGAGTGGAGTGAATGAACGTATACGCGGCCACACATTTGCATGGACATTTATTTTTCTTTACATAGTAAAAACTAAGTTGCTCAGGGCCTTGCTGAATTGCTGAGGCTGGCCTTCAACCTGCAATCCACCTGTCTCAGTCTGCCAAGTATTGGGGTTACACACCTGTACCACCATACCCAGCTAAGTTTTGAGTTTTGATAAAAAAGTTTAGAAGTAATTCCAGGTGAGAGTATGGTTTTAACATCTTAAAACCTACTTAGAACTTCTGTTAACCATTCTTTGACTTGTGGATTTCATTTATTCCAGCCAGCACCTAACCAAGTCACTTTTCATCTGCCACTACATCGTTATTATGCTATGTTTTTGAGTAAGGTAAGTGTGATTAAATGATTTTGTTTTGTTTTAAATTATTTTTTTATTTTGGGAAAAATATTGAATTACTAACTTTTTAATCATAACTTTTAGGCTGTGAAATGTCAAGAACTAGATTTGGATTCTGTTTTACCAGATCAGGAAATGTTAATGAAACTAATGATTCATCCACTCCAAATTCAAGTATGTATTCGGGGTTTTACAAAGCTTTGAATTGGATTCCTTGATTCTTCCCTTATTTTATATTTGTATGCTTTTATCATTATTACTATAGGTAAAATGTTTGAAAAAAAATATAAAGTTGAATTCTTATATTTTTTGCCAAATTATATTTAGGGGTTCTTCCTCCCTCCCTCCTCTTTTGTTGTTCTATAGAGATTTAGTTTTAACTTCTCCAGAATTTTTTTGACTGTATTTACTTATAGGGGAGTTTAAATATATTTAGCACTATTTTGGGAGTCAGGAGACATAACAAGTTCTAGCTCCCAATATTTTATTTTTCACATAGTTTGGGGTAATTCCCTCCTTGCTTCTTAGTTTCCTCATGTGCAATGTGAGAAGAGAAAGAGGAATTGGGTTCAGTAAGCACTGAGATTTCTTTTTTTTTTTTTTTGCGGTACTAGGGATTGAACTCAGGGGCATTCTACCTCCGAGCTATATCCCCAGCCCTATTTTTTTATTCTTTATTTTGAAACCGGGTCTCACTAAGTTGCGGAGTGCCTCACTAGGTAGCTGAGGCTGGCCGCGAACCCGGATTCTCCGGTCTCAGCCTCCCGAATGCTGGGATTACAAGCGTGCGCCACCACGCCCGGCTCTGAGATTTCTTTTAGTTCTTTTTTGTGGGCCTTGTTTTTTTGGTACTAGGGCTTGACCCCAGGGGCATTCTACCTCAGAGCTACACCCCCAACCCTAATTTTTATTCCTTTATTCCTTTAATTATTTATTTATTTATTTTTGTTTTTTGTGGTACTGGGGATTGAACCCAGGGGCATTCTACCTCCAAGCTACACGCCAGCCCTATTTTTTTTTTTTTTTAATTTTTATTTTTTTTGCGGTACTGGGGATTGAACTCAAGGGCATTCTACCTCCGAACAATACCTCCAGCCCTATTTTTTATTCTTTATTTTGAAACCAGGTCTCACAAAGTCCAGCCCTATTTTTTATTCTTTATTTTGAAACAGAGTCTCACTAAGTTGTGGAGGTCCTCACTAAGTAGCTGAGACAGGCCACAGACCTGGATCCTCCTGTCTCAGCCTTCCAAGTACTGGGATTACAATCGTGTACCACCGTACTTGGCTTTGTGGGCCTTTTATATACTATGGAAACTTTTACTTCAGTTTTTTTTTGCCTGGCCATTATAAGCTGCTAATTATTATTGAACTTCAACTCTAGGGATTAGGAACAAATAAATGATAAAGTTATGACTGCTTAGTTTTAGTTGATACTGGAAATAAATACATGAATAACTAAATATAATATACTAAGAAAATTTATTCTAATTTGATTTTTTTTAACCTTCAAGTTATTTAGAAAATGAATTGTTTGGATCGAAGGTTGAGTGAAGTTGAGTTAAAGATGTAGATTGTATTTATTGAGTTTGTTCAGTTAGCTCTGTTTTATCCTTCTCTATTTTGTTTCCTTGAGCATTATGAATGTGTGCTTATTTTGTTTTCTTTTGTTTTTAACGGAGAAATAAAGCAAAAAAAAAAATAGCATTGATTTCTCATGCAAGATTTTAGTGAAATTATTGTAAATGTATCTAAAGACTAGCTTGGAAAACTAACTCATATATAAATTCCAAAAAGGTAGCTGTATAAAGTATAATTATCATTTAAAAAATATAAAAATATCTGTTTGAACTGAGTATCTTTAACATTAGACAGAATGCCAGGCTCATATGATTAAATCATAAAATATTTTCAAAACAATTGTTTAATATGATTTTATAATGATTGAATTAAGATGATTTTTGGATAACTTATTATTTATTTTATTAGGCAAGTCTTGCTGAAATTCACAGCAATATGTGGGTAAGAAATGGTCTACAAATCAAAGGACAAGCCATGACCTATGTGCAGTCTCATTTCTGTAATTCCATGATTGATCCTGACATTTACCTATTACAGGTAAGCCAACTTGCAACTTGATAATGCAGATGTTGTACTTTTTTTTTTTTTTTTTTTTGGTGGTACTATGGATTGAACCCAGGAGCATTCTGCCTCTGAACTACACCTTAGCCCTATTTTATTTTTTATTTTGAAACAGGATCTTACTAAGTTGTGGAGGGCCTCATGAAGTTGCTGAGGCTGGCTGTGAAACTGCAGTCTTCCTGTCTCAGCCTCCCAAGTACTAGGATTACAGGCATGCACCACCATGCCTTTTGAAATGTCTTATTTGTACCCTCAGGATTTTAATTGATGAAGTCCACAGCATGATTACATGGAGAGGGCAATACTATTGAAATAATTCATCACTTATATTCCCCAAAGGAAGGGTGCACATCATACCATTCAGGACCACAAGGGAAGCATCTGGCTTTGAGAAGCAACAGTGAGAAAGCCTAGGCCAGTGCCCTTTTTGGGGTTTCTGCAAGAAAGGCATAGCAGAGCAAGGGAAATCATTTGGATGTGGCTAGTCTGAATAAATCTGGTGAGCTTTGTGGCATTGGGGCTATACCTAGGTGCTTGGTACTTAGTCCTGGGTTCATTTAGGGCAGGGGAAATACTGAGTTGGTGTGTGAGAGTTAGATAAAGGGGATGGTTGGCTTGTTATATGAGGGGCATATTTCCTAGTAAGTTTTTACTATGGTTAGTAATTGGCTATCCCTGGGAGGGGTGCTCTCTCTTCAGGTCAGTAAGGCTGCCCAAGATGTTAAAATATCATAAGATTCAGGGGAAAAAAAAAAATACCAGAAGTAAAACTAAATACTGAGAAATAAAGTTTTTTTTTCTCTTTTAAAGGTTTGTGCTTCTAGACTTGACCCGGATTATTTTATATCATCTGTCTTTGAAAGGTAAGCATAATTTTTATTAAGACAGGCATTAGGAAGTATTTGGAATATAAATTAATTTTGTTTTAACTTCTAAAAATCTATCTCAAATATCTCTTTTTATAGATTTAAGGTGGTAGATTTATTGACAATGGCATCACAACATCAAAATATAGTACTTGATGCAGAGCATGAGAGATCCATGTTAGAAGGCGCGCTTACATTTCTTGTGATTCTTTTGAGTCTTCGTTTACATTTAGGTAAAAACCACTAATACTAATAATACTTGCGTATTAACTATTCTCTTCCCTTTCCTCCTCTTTCTCTGTGGCTTATACAAAAACAAAAGGATGTGGATATACTTAAACATAGTTTCAAACTCTCAATAAGTTGTATGATCAATACATCTTTGAGCATAGCCTTTCAAACAGCATTTGCTGCTGGGCGTGGTGGCGCATGCTTGTAATCCCAGCATTTGGGAGGCTGAGACTGGAGGATCCAGGTTCATGGCCAGCCTCAGCTGCTTAGTGAGGCCCTTCTCAACTTAGGGAGACCCTGTTTCAAAATAAAGAATAAAAAACTGGACTGGGGCTCTAGCTCAGAGGTAGAATGCCTCCGGGTTCCATCCCCAGTACTGGGGGAAAAAAAAAAATCATTTGCTTAAGGGACTCCTTTCCTTTGTAAATAGCAGAGGATTAAACTGCAGTTAAATTTGGGGTATTGTATTCTTTGCTCTTTAACTTGAAGCATATCATATTTGGTAAAACAGCTGGATAAAATGTGTTGTAAGTTCTGTATAATCTATATATATTCTGACTTATTAATTCTGTTTTTAACAATTTTAGGAATGTCTGATGATGAGATTCTCAGGGCAGAGATGGTAGCCCAGCTGTGTATGAATGACAGGACACATAGTTCATTGCTGGACCTCATATCCTTTTAAAAGTTTAATTTTCTCTTAATTGTAGTATCTAAAATAACAAACAATTTTTACGGAGTAAATGTATATTGGTTTTCTAATAAGAATGTTTTTAAAATTGAAAAATAATGTAGAAAAAGAAGAGTGCCAGTTTTCACAAGTGTGTGTTCAGGGCTGGTAATGGATGTTTTTGCTCCCTTGGAGGCTCTTTTTTATTTTTTTTATTTTTTTGCAGTACTGGGGATTGAACCCAGTGGCATTCTACTTCTGAGCTACACCCCCCAGCCCTATTTTTTATTCTTTATTTTTGAAACAGGGTCTCACTAAGTTTCGGAGAGCCTCACTAGGTAGCTGAGGCTGGCTGCAAACCTGGATCCTCCAGTCTCAGCCTCCCACGTACTGGGATTACAAGCGTGGGTCACCATGCCTGGCTATTGGAGTCTCTTCTTAATCTTCAGAATAGACCTTAGGCCTGATGGCTCTGAATACCCCAGGATCTAAACTTTATACAGTAGCATTAGTGAAGGAAAGCTGGGTATTTTATAAAACATAGCGAGGTCTACTTTATGTGTGTAGCCAGACTAGAATTCTGGTTAACAGAGATATACCTTATTATTTGCACTACCAGGATATTAAAAGTTTTAAGGATTTGTTGTTGTTGAGAGAATTCAATCTTAATGGGTTTTCAAGTTTGTAGATTATTGTCTACTCACTGGAAACTTGGTTCTTTGTATAGCACTGAGCATTTTAAAAAATAAAATTTTAGACAAAGGTTATGTTATTTTGTGATGAAAATATTTGAGTAAATTTGGTATGTATGCATCTTATGACTGTATTTGGGAGAATTGGCTGAAATTTTGGTTTTGTGAAATAACTTCTTAGAATGCATATTTGACTATCTTGAAGCTTTTCATAAGCAGCTTCAATTTTACATTGTTTGATGATTTCATTCAACCATTATAGACGGTGTCACCGCTATTTCAGAGCAAAAAAATCTCTATAACTTTGAATTTTAGAGGAATCACATACCTTACTGTGAAAAAAAGGAGAGAATCTTTATGTTTTGCTTCTTTCCTTCTTTGCTTAAACCTGCTTTGCATTTTTTTCTTTGGGAAAATTTTGGGTTTTTGGAAAAATAACCCTGTCTTTTTGGTATTGGGATTGAATCCAGGGGTATTTTACTTCTGAGCTACATCCCCAGCCCCTTTTTATTTTGGAACAGGGACTCCCTAAGTTGCTGCGGCTGGCCTTGAACCTGTGATCATCCAGGCTCAGCCTTTGAAGTACTGAGATTATGGCCATGTGCCACCATGACCAACTTGGAAAAATAGTTTTTGTTTATAAAAATATTGAGTAATTTTCAGCATGTTCTTTCTTTTTCTTTTCTGTCTCTCTCTTTTTTTTTATTGGTACATTATAATCATACATCTTGTTGAAGTTCAGGGTGATAGAGGCACACATGCACACAGCCCGCATTGTACCCTCCCCCAGTGCCTGCCTTATCCAACCCCACTTCCTGTGCTCAGCACAGTGATTGACTTTGATAAATTTGTATATGTGCATCATGTCCATTGAGGCGTTTCTCTCTTATCTCCTCCCATTTCCCTCAGTTATATCACCTTCTTCACTCATTTAAGGTTTCTTTTCCCTTGTCTGGAGTCCCTCCTATATTCCATTTTCTCTCTAGCTTCTGCATATTAGTGAGCACATCTGACTTCACTTTTTGTGACTGACTAATCTCATTTAGCATAATGTTCTCCAGTTCATCCATTTTCTTGCATATGATGTAGTTTTGTTCTTCTGAGTAAAATTCCATTGTGTACATATCTCATAGTTTTATAATCCATACATCTGTTGATGGACATCTCAGCTGGTTCCATAGTTTGGCAATTGTGAATTGTGCAGCTATAAACATAGATATGCATGCATTGCTCTGGTAGTTTGGTTTCCGTTCTTTTGGGTAGATATCCAGGAGTGGTATAGTGGGGTCATATGGTAGGTTCACTCCCATTCTTCTGAGGATCCCCCACATGGTTTTCCAAAGTGGTTATACCAATTTGCAGTCCCACCAATAGTGTATTAGAGTTCCTACTTCTCCACATCCTTGCCAGCATTTGTTGTTTGTGTTTTTAATGATTGCCATTCTAATTGGGATTAAGTGAAATCTCAGGGTCGTTTTGATTTGCATCACTCTGCTAATGATACTGAGAATTTTTTATACACTTATTTGCCATTTGTATTTCTTCTTTTGTTAAGTGTCTATTTAGTTCACTTGCCCATTTTTTGATTGGGTTATTTTTTTGGTGGTGAGTCTCTTAAGTTCTCTGTATATTCTATTTTTTTTTTTTTTGCGGTACTGGGGATTGAACTCAGGGCCATTCTACCTCCGAGCTACACCCCCAGCCCTATTTTTTATTTATTTATTTTTTGTGGTACTGGGGATTGAACTCAGGGGCATTCTACCTCCGAGCTACACCCCCAGTCCTATTTTTTATTCTTTATTTTGAAACCAAGTCTCACTAAGTTGCAGAGTGCCTCACTAGGTAGCTGAGGCTGGCCGCGAACCCGGATCCTCCGGTCTCAGCCTCCCAAATGCTGGGATTACAAGCGTGTGCCACCACGCCCGGCTCCCAGCCCTATTTTTATTTATTTATTTATTTATTTATTTTGCAGTACTGGGAATTGAACTCAGGGGCATTCTACCTCCGAGCTATATCCCCAGCCCTATTTTTTATTCTTTATTTTGAAACTGGGTCTCACTAAGTTGGGGAGTGTCTCACTAGGTAACTGAGGCTGGCTGTGAACCTGGATCCTCCGGTCTCAGCCTCTCGAATGCTGGGATTACAAGCGTGCGCCACCACGCCCGGCTTCCCAGCCCTATTTTTAATTCTTTATTTTGAAACAGGGTCTCCCTAAGTTTCGGAGTGTCTCACGAGGTAGCTGAGGCTGGCCGCCAACCCAGATCCTCCGGTCTCAGCCTCCCAAATGCTGGGATTACAAGCGTGCGCCACCATGCCTTGCTTTCTCTGTATATTCTAGATATTAATCTTCTATCAGAGGAGTAGCTGGCAAAAATCTTGTCCCATTCTGTCAGTTCTCTTTTGAGGTTCTTGATAGTTTCCTTTGCTGCACAGAAACTCTTCCGTTTAATGCAATCCCATGTATCAATTCTCATTTTAATTTCTTGCGCCTTTGGAGTCTTGTTGAGGAATATTTTACTCGTGCCTATGTGTTGGAGCATTGGTCATATGCCCTTTTCAAGCAGCTGCAAAGTCTTTGGTCTGATTTCCAATCTTTTATCCATCTTGAATTGACTTTTGTGCAGGGGGAGAAAGGGGTTTATTTCCATTTTTCTACATATACATAATTAATTTTGACAACACCATTTGTTGAAGAGGCTATCTTTTTTCTAGTGTATATTTTTGGCCCCTTTGTCAAAAATCAGTTGGCTATAAGTGTGTGGATTTGCTTCTGATTCTCCTATTCTGCTGCATTGGTCCATGTGTCTGCTTTTGGCCATACCACCCTCAACGCACACAATCTTGTCTTTCTGGTTTTTCTAAGGAAAGGTACAATATTTGAAAAACAATGAAAACAGGAATCAGTTAAAATTTTTTCCTCTCATATTTTCTGAAATTTGATGAATTTATTTTAGAGGAAAGATACCTGGAAACTACTTCATCTTATAGTTTATTAGTTGATTTCTAGATTTTATTTTATTTTTTTTTACTTCTAGATTTAAATAATAAAAAAGAAATCACAATTAATAAAAAATTATTGCGCTACTATATGGCCCTCTGGTGGCCAACTTTATATATTACAGCCAATTATTCCCTATTTTAGTAAAATCTGGAGTACCTTAGCAAGATTATGAAGTTGGCCTTTATCATTAATTATTTTTCTTGACACAAACATCATATTCCAGAAAATCCCAACCCCAAAAGTGGCATTATCCCAGGAAGTTATAGCTTCGAATCAGTTTTATCAGCTGTAGCCGATTTTAAGGCTCCTGTTTTTGAACCTGGAGGTTCTATGCAACAAGGCATGTATACTCCCAAAGGTACGTTTATTTTATATCCATACATTCTTTCAGTATCAGTTCTCTGAAAGTGAATTCTTCTGTGTACTATAAGAAACTGCATGGCTTTTATTTATTCAATTTTGGTTTTCTTCTCTTAGCTTTCTTTTATAATGTCTGTAATGGTAAATAGTATTATTGCTTTTATTGATGAATATATGGTTTTCTGTTAAAATAAGACTTTTTCTTTTGGTGCTAGGGATTGAACTCAAAGTTATTCTACCTCTGAGCTCACCCCCAGCCCAATTTTATTTTTATTTGGAAACAGGGTCTTGCTAGATTAATAAGAGTCTCACTATTTGCTGAGGCTATCCTTGAACCTGTAATCCTCCTGTTTCAGCCTCCTTAGTACTGGGATTACAGGCATGTGCCACCATGCCTGGCATAAGTCTTCTTAGATGACACTTAAATTATAAAAGGAACTTAGGTGTGAACTTCAGTTCATTTTTATAAGTGACCATAACCATAATTGAACAAGAAATTATAAAACAAAATATATATTAAAAATATCTTGGCCAGGTGCAATGGCACATGCCTGTAATCTCAGTACTTGGGAAGCTGAGATGGGAGGATTGCAGGTTAGAGACCAGAGTCAACAACTAGTGAGACCTTGTTTCACAGTAAAATATAAAAAGAGCTGGGGGCATAACTCAGAGGTAGAATGCCCCTGGTTTCAATCATCAATACCAAATAAAATAAAGTAAAATAAAACAAAATGAAAATTAAAAGGACTGGGGGTGTAGCTCAGTGATAGAGTGTCCCTGGATTCAATCCCTAGTAATACAAATAAATAAAATGAAAGCATTTTGAATGTGTTTTCTATATATATTTTGTTTTGAAATAGTTACATTTCCTACTTTTTAACTTGAAACAGTTCTAGTTGAAGTCTATATAGAATGCTGATAGCTTCTAGAACTTGCATAGCTACATAGAAACTCTTTCCTTACCTGGTTAGTTTTCTAAAGTTTTCTCCCTGGATATGCAGATGATGTGCTTGACAAGCTAGATACATAGGTGAAGTTTTGATTCACTGAATCTTTTTTTTTTTTTTAACTTTTGGATTATCACTTATGTTAAAATTTTGAAGAGAGTAGTAGTTATGTACTTCTTGACCTCCTCAGCATTCATTCTTTAAATGAAAAAACAATGGTCATTTTGAAGTTGAATAGAATATGTAGTTTTTGGCAAATCACAGCAGAAAAACCTTATCGTGTGGAATTTTGCAAGGTATTCACAAGTAGCAAGAAAAATTCAGAATCTCTTGTTGAAATGCATTCTACTAAAGGAGAAGCACAGAATTTCTTTATTATAAAAAACACTTTGAGCTGGGCATGGTGGTACACTCCTGTAATCTCAGTACTTGGGAAGCTGAGACCGGAGGATCATAGAGTCACAGTCAGCCTTAGCAGTTTAGGGGGACTCTGCAATTTAGTAAGACCCTGTTTCAAAAATAAAAAATAATAAAAAATAGGGCTGAAAGTGTGGCTTAGAAGTAGAACGCCTCTGGGTTCAATCTCCAGTAACCCTCTCCCCCACCCACCCCACATCAACACTTTGGCCAGGCATGGTGGTACATGCCTGTAATCTCAGTACTTGGGAGACTGAGATAGCATTCCAGGTTTGAGACCAGCCTCAGCAATTTAGCAAGACCCCGTCTCAAAACAAAAACAAAAAGTATAAAGGACTGGGAGTATAGCTCAGAGGTAGAATGCCCCAGGTTCAGTCTCTAGTATAAAACATAAGCTGGGCGTGGTGGCACATGCTTGTAATCCCAGCACTTGGGAGGCTGAAACAGGAGGATTGCAGGCTTTGCCACTTACTGAGTCCCTCTACAACTTAGACCCTGTTTCAAAATAAAGAATAAAAAAATAGGTCTGAGAGTGTAACTCGGAGGTAGAATGCCCCTGGGTTTAATCCTCAGTATCACAGAAACAAAAACAAAACAGAACACCCCTCCACTCCCCGACACACACATACTTTGTGTCTAAAATTTATATGAATTTAGGAATAGAGTAGTGTTCTGGTGTTGATTAGTACTTATGGAAGTGTGATGTAAGTATTACTTCTGTCAGTCTCATTTGTAGTCCTTTTTAAAGACACAAGTTCCTGTGCCTTATCCCTCATCTGCTCTCATTAGAATCTCTGTTGATGGGAATTCGAGTAATTGGTTTTTAAACACACTCTGTAGATGGTTGTTAAGCACAATAGAGTTTGAGACAAATTAGGGACAATGATTAATAGTTTCTTGTGCTAGATAGTTGAAATTAGCTTAAGTTCCTTACCATATTTTCAAATGTTAAGAATTTTGTTAGAATAAAGAGGAAGAGCTGGGCGTAGTGGTGCATGCTTGTAATCTCAGTACTTGGGAGGCTGAGACAGGAGGATCACAGGTTTTTGGCCAGCCTCAGCTACTAGTGAGACCCTCTACAACTTAGTGAGACCCTGTTTCAAAATAAAGATTAAAAAATAGGGCTGGAGGTGTAGCTCAGAGTAGAATGCCCCTGGGTTCAATCCCTGTACCACCAAAAAAAGGAAAAAAGATTTAACTTAGGAAGATATACTCTTAAAGGCAATGGTTTCCAAACTTATTATTCTTATGCTTCCTTTAAAATTTAAGATCAGAGATGATCTAAATGTCATCGCTGTTATTCCATACTTAGTATTTCAATAATTTCTTGAGTTAAGAAACTCATTTAAATGAGTCAAGCCTAAACATGACTACTAGTGAGGTTATGAGTTTTATTTGCAAATTTCAGTTTTCTAATATACATTAAAATTGTATATTTACTAACATAAATACTTTTATACACTTAATACTTAAAATCTTATATACAACCAGTTTTACTCACAAAACATATGGGACAGTGGTTCCTAGTTATGTAGAAGGTAAGGAGAATAATTGCTAATTTTAGCAAAGGGGCAGAAAATTTATTATAAACAAAAGGTTTATAAAATGAGATTCTTGAAAGACAATATCTGGTTTTTATGTTTTTAATTTTAAATCTGGTTTTCATGTTTTTACCTTTGAATACTTTTAAAGGTATCAGTGTACTGTTTTTCTTAGTTTCTAAGAGATACCTTACAAAACAACAAAAAGAGTGAACTAAATTTTTATGGTGGTACATTGTTATATTTAAAAGTTTGCTCACTAGTGTTTGTAGAACTCAAAGAAAGTATACATATTGCTGAAATTGTGATTTTTTTAAACTTAGAAAATTAGTCATAACATCATGCTTATTAAGCAAATATAATCAAATTGGACTATTTTCCTGTGTTTGAATTTAAAATGTACTTAACAAATATAATAAGTTATTTGAGATTGATTTTATTCCTAAGAAGTCAGTATTCTGTTTCTACTTTCTTTTGAACAATAGCTGAAGTCTGGGATCAGGAGTTTGACCCTGTCATGGTCATTCTTCGAACAGTTTACCGTAGAGATGTGCAGTCTGCAATGGACAGATATACAGCATTGTAAGTCCATCAAATTGATTGGTTTCATAATGGGATATCTTGTGATTACATAGAAAAATTTCAGTTATAAACCATATGATATACTCTCATGAAAGCATACTCTCAGTTGGTCATGGTTATTCATGCCTGTAACCTCAATACTTGAGAGGCTGAGACAGGAGGATCACAGGTTTGAGGTCAGTCTCAGCAACGTAGCAAACCCTGTTTTAAAATTAAAAAGGGCTGGGGATGTAGCTCAGAGGTAGAATGTGCCTGGGTTCACTCCCCAGTAGGAAAAAAAAAAAGTATACTTACAAATCTTAGAGGGGAAAATAATATTTTAATGTTTTCAAATTTCATAGAACATAATTACTAAATGAAAACAAATATTTAGTTGTTACTTGACCAGTAGAATTTGAAGCTTGGTTTTGTGTTGTTCTACTTTTGAACCAGTAGAGGAGGCACAAGTTAAGAAAATAAGTTGTCTGGTATCAGAAATGCTGATGGTATCTATAAAGTATGAAAATATTGTGTTCTTGATAACTGTGAGAGAATGTGAAAGCAAAATGAATTTTACTTATATGTATTTAAAAATATTTTTAAGTGTTGATGACTTCAGAAAATGAAAATTTTGAGGGATATCTTTTTAGTGAAAAATTAGATTTTGTATTCTATTGTAAATTGTAGACTTTAAAAATGTGTTATTTTCATCTCTTTTTAACCTGTAATAGTTAAGATCTTGATGCTGACATCAGCATCTTTTATTCATGCTTTTCTAAAGCATTAAGTGAAAACATTTTAAAACAAATGTAAAGTTATGCAAATGTCCTTGATTAAGAAAATATTTATCAGATGACTATCAAAGTGTAATGTATAGGTATTGGTATAATTCAAACTTCTCTTTGCCAGGACTTTGCAGTAATAAATATGTGTTAAGTTTCTGAGCCATCAAAGACCACCTATCTGAATAAAGTTTATTTAAAAAAATTTTTTTTTATTTTTTATTTTTATTTTTTAATTTTTTTGCAGTACTGGGGATTGAACTCAGGGGCATTCTACCTCCGAGCTATATCCCCAGCCCTATTTTTTATTTTTTATTTTGAAACCGAGTCTCACTAAGTTGCGGAGTGCCTCACTAGGTAGCTGAGGCTGGCCACGAACCCGGATCCTCCGGTCTCAGTCTCCCGAATGCTGGGATTACAAGCATAAGCCCCCACGCCCGGCTCCTGAATAAAGTTTATAATGTGGAAATTTAGTATACTTCCCCCAAACAAAACAAAACAAAACAAAAACCCAGCTAAGCCATTAGCATATTTTTGTCTTTTTCTAAACCCTTTGGGGGAGATATTCTGATCTTTTCTCCTTCCTTCCCTTCCCTTCCCTTCTTTCCAGTATTGGGAATTGAACCCAGGGGCATTCTACCTCTGAGCTACACTCCCAGCCCTATTTTATTTTTTATTTTGAAATAAAATAAGTTGCGGAGGGCCTTACTAAGTAGCTGAGGCTGGACATAAATCTGTGATCCTCCTGTCTCAGCCTCCCAAGTACTGGGATTACAACCATGTACCAATATGCTTTTTATCTGTTTTCTTAGTCACCTCTTTTTATGCTTTTCTTATAGTTTGGCAATGATCTGCTTCCTTATAGGCTTTATTAAAGTCTTAGTTCCTTGAGGGAAGATACTTTTGTTTCTTTTTTCATTTTGGTAGAGGGATTAAACACAGGGTCATTCTACCTCCAAGCAACATCCCTGGCTGTTTATTTTTAATTTTGAATTGATCTCATTAAGTTTCTGAGGCTGTCCCTGAACCTGTGATCCTCCTGTCTCAGTCTCCCAAGTACTGGGATTATAGGTGTGCACCACCATGCCTGGTTGGTATTTTTGTTTCTATATTTCTTTTAGAACTTCAGTTCCTATCTCAGTACTGGCAAATAGTAGGCATTCAGAATATGTTTTGTTGCTTTTTTTTCCCCCCAGTACTGGGGATTGAACTCAGGGACATTCTACCTCCAAGTTACACCCCCAGCCCTATTTTTTATTCTTTATTTTGAAACAGGGCCTCACTAAGTTGCGGAGTGCCTCACTAGGTAGCTGAGGCTGGGCGCGAACCTGGATCCTCCAGTCTCAGCCTCCCAAATGCTGGGATTACAAGCGTGTGTCACCACACCCAGCTCAGAATATGTTTGTTGAATGAATAAATTTGAATAGTTCATGTTGAAGAATTGAAAAATAAAAAACGAGTGGGAGGAAGCATTTGAGTGGAAAACCTAAAATGGACTTCATAAACTTAAATATTTCCTTGCCTTTTATTCAGATTTTTGTTGGTAGTGTGTAGTCATTTTGAATATGTAGGTGAATATATAAATATAAGTACATGGCAAATTTAATATATTCTTTTACTTTGTAACTAATAGAAATTTGGACTGGGATTTGGCAGAAACTCATTTCAAAGGTTTGAATGAGTCATTAAATACTTAATAGTTTTAAAGGGGAAATTTTCTTTAATAGTACCTATTTATTTGGTGCTTATTATATGCCAAGGCACTCTGAAAGGAAAACAGAATTGTATCTTTTAATTTTTTTTTTTATCTTTTAATTTTTAACTTAGCAATATTTTTTTTCATTTAATTCTGAGCAATCGAGCCAGGCATGGTGGCACACGCTTGTAATCCCAGCATTCGAGAGGCTGAGACCGGAGGATCCGGGTTCATGGCCAGCCTCAGCTACCTAGTGAGGCACTCCACAACTTAGTGAGACCCTGTTTCAAAATAAAAAGGATAAAAAATAGGGCTGGGGATATAGCTCGGAGGTAGAATGCCCCTGAGTTCAATCCCCAGTACCGGAAAAAAAAAAAAAAAAAAAAAAAAATTCTGAGCAATTCATTTCTTATATTTAGAGCAGTGATTCTCAACTTTTGTCTCTCCCCAAGAAATACTTTCATTGCCTGAAGACTGGTAGGGTTGCTACCGGCATCTAGTAAAGGTTACATCTCCCTCCCCACAACCAGGAATTATATGGCCCCAAATGTCATTAGTGTCAATGTTGAGAAACCTCATTTAAACATATACTGTGATATATATGTACACCTTTTCTGTTTGAAGGAATCTTGTGACTTTGAATCTATTTTGTGTTAGTATATTTAGATTTATATTTTGGCTTATAGCTATGTTAGATATAACCATATCTCCAAAGCTTTTTTTCTCTTTTCCATTTTGTTCTTTATGATTTTTAATCCTCTTAGTTCCCTCGGTTTGGCTTTTAAATTTCTGTATAATTTTTTATAAGTGCTGTATGTTTCTTAGCAGTTTGAAAATCTGTATTTAAAAAAAAATATGTACTAGTAGCAGTAATAACAGATGACAGATATGCTTTGTGGATTCAGATCATGAAAGTTTCTAATAATTTTCTTGTTAAATTAATCTTTGAAATTCCATGTGAAAACTATTATATTTGTCTAATAGTGTTTGCTATAATGAAATATCATGTTTATGAAGAAATGTGATTGTTTCTATTTAAAACTTGCATGTTTTGAAATTCGTTTTGTGTGTAAAATATAGCATGTGCATTCTTTGTAAGGTATCTTATTTATTTTTCTAATTCTTATTTAAGTACAGTTAGGAAGATAATAATAAACTATAGGACATACTGGGTATTGGTCCTTTTCTTCCTCTTTTAGTTTTAAGGGACAAAAAGTTGCATAACTGATTTTACTGGATGAGGTCCTCTTTTATTTGCAAAAAGACAAAAGAAAGGTCTTTTGAAGAGTAATAGTGAAAAATGGCTAAATTAAAACTCTTTTATCATGTTGAGCACACTTGTAATCCCAGTATTTGGGAGGCTGAGACAGGAGGATTTCAGGTTTGCGGCCAGCCTTAGCTACTTAGTGAGGCTCTCTGCAACTTAGTGAGCCCCTTTTTCAAAATAAAGAATAAAAAATAGGGCTGAGGGTGTAGCTCAGAGATAGAATGCCCTTGGGTTCAATTCCCAGTACTGCAAAAAACAAAACAAAGCTATTGTAGCCTTAGAATCTATAGTTTTGTAATAGGCATTTTGTAGGTAATCAGTCAACATTTGTTAAGTACACAAAAAGTAAATTTCTTTTAATTTTTGTGCTGAGAGTTTAAGTGAAAATAAGGGAAGCTCAATGAAATATGTTTGCTAATGGCAATGGTAGGAACTGTTGTCTAGGTCCTTTCTAAAGGATAAAAGTGATTTTTACAGGGACTGTTTTAAATTCAACTGGAAAATACCTTTTTTAATACTGTAATTTGTGTTGTTTCCCATCCCTCATCTTGAAGGTTAATGGCTGCTGCCTCATGTTTGAAAGTATGATGTATGACTTTATATATATCAATTTTGTCTCCAACTAGTCAGTAATTAGGTATTACTTTGAGTCACTTAAAATTATTTTTGCTGTCATGTAGCATTTCATTTGCATTATTCCATTAATGCTTTTGAAAAGAGCAGTCAAAATGATGTATTACCTGCTGCCTTGAACAAATATATAACCTTTATTTTGAAACATGAGGTGCTGCATATTTAGGGGTTAGTGCTTAAGACAAAATAAAATGTAAGAATTTCTTTTTTATGCCAAATGAAATAGAATAGTTAAAATATTTTATCATGAGATATTGGGATTGTTTTGAAAATTATGCTTATATATGACCACTATAGTCCTGAATAGAAAGTATTTAAAAATAAATAGTTATTTTATGGCATCCTCTTCATGAATCACAGATGCAACTCATTTCTCTGGTATATATTAAAGACAGTTTTTCAATTTTATGTTTTTTCCTCCACCCTCATAATATCTCTTCCCTCTAAGATATGTTATCTGTTGTTTCATCTTTAGCATTCATGTAAGAGGCATTCTTTGGATATCTCATAATTCCAGTTACTTGTTGTTAGGTGCTCTGATTGTGTTGTTAAGCTTGCAAATGCTGAACTTTAATATGGAGTGATTTAGGTACATAGGTTTATTGAGATACCTTATACTTGTCTCTTTACATCTTTTTGTTCTGGTCAAATTTCTTAGAGAAGTGTCTTCAAATATTTCCCAAAAGGTAATGGTCTGGTTGCAACTATGAATAGAAGGGAAGATAAGGTGTAGGGGCTCTGAATCAAATATATATAACATGATTTAAATCTCCCATCTTAATAACTGTGCTTGGAGTTTTAGCCTCTCCAGAGACCAGTCCTCTAGTTAGAATTTTGTTGCAGTAGTGAAGAAAGGCAATTTTTATTCAATTTTCCTTATTTTAGTCCCTCAACTGCCTATCTGCAGTTATCAAGATATCAGATACTGCTGATTCCTTTTCTCATTTTTTAATTGGACTGTCTTGTTGTTGTTGTTCTTCTTATTACTTTTTAATTTGTGTGTGTGTGTGTGTGTGTGTGTGTGTGTGTGTGTGTGTGTATGTGTGTGTAACTGGCAATTGAACCCAGGGCATTCTGTCTCTGAGCTACACCCTAAAGCCCTTTTTATTATGAAACAAGGTTTTTCTAAGTTACTGTTAAGCTGGCTGTGAATTCTCAGGCATCTATTTTGCTCAATTAGAATGGGAAACTTCTTTGCTGAGCACTTTACTTTGTATTCTTTTTGTTTGTCTCTGTCTCTGTCTCTGTTTCTCTCTCTGTGTCTGTCTGTCTCTCTTTCTCTCTCTGTCTTTTTTTTTAAAGAAAGGGTCTCACTGGGTTACCCAGGATGGGTTCAAACCAATTCTCCTGTGTCAACCTCCAGAGTAGCTAGGACTACAGGTGCGCACTACTGTGTCTGGCCTCTTTGTTAGCATTTTTTATATTCTTATTTCTTTCTAGTTTTAGCTTAGCTGTTTCATTCATTCATTCATTTTTTTGTGGTACTAGGGATTGAATCCAGGTGCATTCTACCTCTAAGCTATGCCCCTACCCCTTTTTATTATGAAATAGGATCTTGCTAAATTACTGAGGCTGTCCCCAAACCTGTGATCTTTCTGTCTTAGCCTTCCAAGTACCGAGATTATAGGCATGTGCCACCACGCCTGGCATTTTTATCCAGTAGAAAAGGATATAGTAATGTTTATTGTGTGGAGAATAGATTTGTTTGGCATTTTAAAGCAATTATTATTAAAAGTAGTACTGTATAGAAAAATATGACAGAAATTGATGTTTATAAATTACTATTTAAACCACAGTTTAATTGTGAGTCTATCATCTAATTTTGGTTTTGTTTCATTTTTACAGTTTAAAACAGAGTGGGAAATTTCCTGGAAATCCCTGGCCTCCGTATAAGAAAAGGACATCACTCCATCCTAGCTATAAAGGTCTAATGAGACTTTTGCACTGTAAAACTTTACACATTGTGCTATTCACTCTGCTTTACAAGGTAACAGAAAGACTTCAATTAGAAGTTATTTTCATAATTTTCAAATAAAAGCCCTAAAAGATAATATTTACCCAAAAGTAACACATAGAGTTGGGTATGGTGGTGCAGGCTTGTAATCCTAGTACTTAGGAGGCTGAGACAGGAGGATTGCAGGTTTGCAGTTACCCTCAGCTACTTAGTGAGGCTTTCTGTAACTTAGTGAGACCTTGTTTCAAAATAAACAATAAAAAATAGGGCTGGGGTGTAGCTTGGAGGCAGAATGCCCCTGGGTTCAATCCCCGGTACTGGGGAAAGAAAAAAAAAAGTAACACATAAAGCAAAGCACATTCTTCCATTTAAGATGTATGAGTATATAATTGCGTATATTTGAATTTCAAGTTGAAAATAGTGAAATAGTTATACCACACTTTGTGGGAAGCTACTTATTTTATTCAGCTTCAAATAGAATACTTGTTTATGGCTCTTTAAAATAAGAAGTGAAATATTATAGAACTACCAGAGTTACAGAATGAATGAAGGGACCAAACAACCACTGAACCCACTAAAATGACAAAACTGAAATGGCAGCTGTGTGGGCTGATGACCTTAGTGTATCGTGATTCTCTTTGCTTTTCATGAACTCTGATTAGGAGTGAGACATGAATGGGCTTGGGTGGTGTTCTCATGTCACATCTAAGATGTTTTTGATAAAAATCTTAGAAGTACAAAATATACTTTTAGTTTCCTGTCACTTATAATTTGTTTTATTTTTGGGTGTTCTTATACAGAATAGACTTATTTATTTGACTAGTATTGTGTACTCAAAAATTGTATAAACATTGTGGATTGTGTATGCGAGTTGTGCGTGCAAATACATGTATATATATGCATATATATGATTTTGATGGTCTAATTTGGATAAGAGAAAAGTTAAAATAACTCTTCATTTTATATAGATAAAATAAATATCTATGAAATTACTGTGGACATGATAAATACTATACCACTTAGATACAAAGAAAATCTATTGTTTTACTTCCTGTTTAGAATTTGAAAAATTAAAAGAGATTCAAACAAAACTAAACATATTTGTTTTATTTCTAATATCTCTGACAAGTATTTTAACTAAGAAAGTATTCATTAAATTTAGTAGACATTTTAGTTTTCCTCTAATGTTTGCTATGTACTGAAATAAACTTTTAGATTTCTGCACCACTCTTTCTTTCAGCTTCATCCATAACCAATTTTCATTTTACCTATTATAAAAGTTTTGTTGCTTTAGTTGAGGTTTTATACTAGTACCTTAAAAATGCTTTGAAGAATGCCTTATTAGTGAAACTTATTATTCTCACTTTTTAGTAAAAATTGAGTTTAGAGGTTAAATAACTAGTACAAATGGTAAAGTTGAGTACTGTTACCAGTAATAATAATTAGTTCATGAAAGTTAGGGAAACCTTTTTGAAAATGATTTATGTTCTTTCAAATTATATTTTTTCAACTTTTAAAATTTGCTTAGTGAAAAATAGCATTTTATAAAAAATAGGAGGGTAGTGTTTTAGTTCTAAGACTGTTATGAGCAAAATTTTAAATTTTTAAATTTATAATAGCTTTCTTGGCTTTAACATGGGCATTTTACCTCTGAGGTTTACCCCAGCCCTATTTTATTTTTATTTGGAAGCAGGGTCTCATTAAGTTGATGCAAGCTTCACTGAGTGGTTGAGGCTTGCTTTGAACCTGAGATCTTCCTTTTTCAGCCTCCCAAGTACTAGGATTATAGATGTGCGCAATGATATCTGGCTATTTTTAGTGTTTGTTTTTTTTTCCTCCCTTAGTTTTTAAGTTATTCATATAAAACTGTACTACCACAGGATTTCAGGTCAAACTTTATTTGCGTTTACCTGGTATGATAATGTTTTGTTTATCAAGAGGAGTCAGTATAGTAATGATAGGCAATGAATGGCCTGGGAGCCTTAAATCTTTGTGCTGGTGCTATATAGCTGTGTGTGTGGCTAAACCTTGGTTTCTTCTCTGTGATGTAGTGGATTAGACAGGATTACTTCTCTTGACTTGCAGCCTTTAATCTCCTTTTGTTGCTCCTGTTGTTTATGCTCTTCACACTATTGGCACCACCCACTTACTATTTGTTGAACACCAAATGCTAGGGACTGTACTAAGCAAATGACAGATGTTAACTCATATAATCCTCACAATAATTCTAGACTATTATTCCAGATGTAGAGATACTACAACCAAGGCCAATATTTGTTGCTACAGGTCAAACAGGCATAGATAGAATTTGTTTCCAAAATCAGGCTTTAAAAGGCTTTGAAAGCCTATGCTCTTCACCACACAAGAGATGAAAGGCTTCTCAGTAGTAAAAATAAACATTAGAAAGTCAGTCAAATGAAAATCTTTATTCTTTAGTTTAAAAATATTAGATTTTAAGTGACTAAGTCTTCCTTTCCTAGTCCCCTTAGCCATTTGGGAAGTTTCTGGGAGTCTCAGCTTACCCCGGTCCCTTTTTATGTCACCCACATCTAATACTGCCATTCCCTGCAGAATCTCTTCCTCTGTCTCCTCCATCATTTGGCCAGATATATAATGAGGACAAAATGATAGCTTCCAGGCCATTTTTTTTTTTCTTAAGATACTTTAGTATTTTCTGACTAGTGGTCATTTATATCATATTGAATGAGAGATTAGTATGGGTAGCCCTGAAATCCTGTGTAAGACATGTAATACTTACATTGTATAATCCATGTATAAGGTCAGATTTATCAAATATTCCTCAGAGTATCCTTTCTAACCATTTTCATCCCATTTTTCATTTCTTATCACATAAGCCACACACTGAAATACACATTTAAGCCAGGCATGGTGGTGCATGCCTATAGTCCCA
This sequence comes from Graphiurus murinus, assembly GCA_004027655.1. Lineage (NCBI taxonomy): Eukaryota > Metazoa > Chordata > Mammalia > Rodentia > Gliridae > Graphiurus > Graphiurus murinus. The sequence goes on along the minus strand of PVLC010013618.1, from coordinate 6,301 downwards.
GCTACTTAGGAGGCAGAGAAAGGAGGCTCATGGGAGCCCATGAGTCAAGACCACCTTAGGAGACAGTGAGAACCCATCTCAGAGAAATTTATTTTATTAAATATTAGTATTTTGTATTAATGGTTTTAGTGGGCAATTTAATGTGTTAATCTTTAGAAAATCTGTGAACTCCTTTTCTAGACACTTCTTAAAATACTATGTAGTCTTCTATGGAAACCTGTTAATTGATTTTAATTTGGCTTTTCAGCAAGATGTAGCTTTACTTACATATCTGATTTTATATACTGGATTATGTTATTTTCACCTGCATTAAAATGTTTTGGGATCTTTAAATGAAATATATTTGTAGTAAAAAAGTACTTATGAGGCATTTCCTTCCCTTTTTAAAGATTTTGATGGATCATCAAAATCTATCAGAACACGTACTCTGCATGGTTTTATATCTGATTGAATTAGGACTTGAAAATTCTGCGGAAGATGAATCAGATGAAGAGGTAAGTACTTTCTTATATTTTCAAATTTTTAGATAGGAGTTAGTCTCTATCTGCCTCTAGGCAATTGTTGCCAGGCCAGTGTTTAAATAAAGTATACTTATGGATTCTCATATAAGATCTTCTAAAGAGCCAGCTAAAAAGGCCCTTTGGATCCTCAAATATGTACTGTCTTGTAGTACTTTCATGATACCTATGGAATTATTTTACTTATGGAATTTGAAATTTATCATTCATACCACAAAATTGATCTAAATGGTTGATGCACTTTGAATGTTATAAATAATCAATTAAGTTAGAACTTCAGTCTAGATATTCTAATAATTTGACTAGGGGTCATTTTTAGAATAAAAGAGTTCATGTCCTGAAGTTCTTCAGAGAGAGAGAGAGAGATGTATGATATTTGGATCACATAGCAACATGGGTTTAAATAGAAATGAGAAAAGAAACACTGCAGTATTTGTGTCTATATGTGTGTATTTGATTAATATGGTTAAATATTTTTAAAAAATTACATGATTTTTACAAAAGTCATTTAGGTTTGCTTTTAAAGAAGACTCATTATTAACCTCAGTAAAAATTATTAGCATAATTATTTTTGAGGAGTATATTCTTTCTGTAAAGATTTTAAAGATAGTGGAATAAATGTTATATGAGAGAATGTTGAAAGTACTTAAGAATAAAATTCTTGATTAAGAATACAAGTTGTTAATGTGTTTTAGTATTTTAGAAGTATTATTTCCAAAAAAGCAATTGTTACTACAAAATAATTTTACAAATGTAAAATTTTCCTCATCTCCTACTGCCAAAAAGAAAAAAAAATACAACACAGTATAGTAACAGGGGAAAAAAAAAGAAAAGAGAAAAAGTAAAGAAAACTAGGCAATACTTTGTAGTCCAAGTTGAATCAGCATATAAAATATATTAATATAGATATTAAAAGGTCATTAAGATTTCTGTAAGACTATACCACATGGTTGGTTGGTTTTCAGACTTTCTTTTTTTATTTTTGCGGTACTGGGGATTGAACTCAGGGGCGTTCTACCTCCGAGCTATACCCCCAGCCTTATTTTTTATTCTTTATTTTGAAACCGAGTCTCACTAAGTTGCAGAGTGCCTCACTAGGTAGCTGAGGCTGGCCGCGAACCCGGATCCTCCGGTCTCAGCCTCCCGAATGCTGGGATTACAAGCGTGCGCCACCACGCCCGACTGGTTTTCAGACTTTCTTCCATAATTAGTCTACATTAGCATTATGTGACTATACATGAATTATTACTAATGGGTGATGACAAGTATTCTGTAATATTAAGTATTTATACATTGAAAATGTATTTTTTAGACATAGTTTGCTGATTCCACTGGACTTTAGCCTTGTTACTATTGAGAAATTTATTGTATTTTGTTTGAATTTGGTTTTATTATTTCATTTTAAATTTATCCATTTTATTATTTATTGAAGAGACTAAGAGACTCAGGACTGTGACAGGCAGTGGGTGTGGGTGATTATTTGGGCTTGTTATATCTCTTTTTTTTTTATTGATTGGTGCATTGTAATAATACATCTTTGTTAGGTATAAGCTGATAAAGGCATACATGTACACATTTCTCATTTAACCCCTTCCCCAATTCCCACCCCACCCTCTCGCCCTCCCTCCTTCTCAAGTTCAGTTTAGTGATTGACTTTGATATATTTGTGAAAGTACATCATATGCATTAGGGTGCCCGCCCCCCATCACCTTCAGTTAGGTCAATTTCTTTGCTTATTTAGGGTTTCTCCTTTTTCATCTGGAGTCCTTCTTATGCTCCATCTTCTCCCTAGCATCCACATATTAGGGAGAACATAGGTTTTTTTTACTCTTTGTGACTGACTAATATCACTTAACATAATGTTTTCTAGTTGCATCAATTTCCCTGCAAATAACATGATTTTGTTCTTCTTTATGACTGAGTAAAATTCCATTGTGTACATATCCCATAGTTTTGTAATCCATTCATCTGTCAATGGACATCATGGCTGGTTCCATAGTTTGGCAATTGTGAATTGTGCAGGTATAAACATAGATACACATGCGTCGGTCTAATAGTTTGGTTTCCATTCTTTTGAGTAGATACCTAGAAGTGGTATTTCTGGATCATATGGTAAGTTCGTTCCCATTCGTCTGAGGATCCTCCATACTGTTTTCCAAAGTGGTTGCACTAATTTGCAATCCCACCAACAGTGTATTAGGGTTCCCACTTCTCCACACCCTCGCCAGCGTTTGTTGTTGTTCATGTTTTTTATGGTTGCCATTCTGATTGGAGTTAGGTGAAATCTCAAGGTAGTTTTGATTTGCAACTCTCTGATTGCCAATGATGTGGAACATTTCCTCATACATTTATTGGCCATTTGTACTTCTTCTTTTGTGAAGTGTCTATTTAGATCCTTTGCCCATTATTTGATTGGGTTATTTGTTTTCTTAGCTGTGAGTTTCTTGAGTTCTCTGTATATCCTAGTTATTAGTACTCTATCAGAAGAGTAGCTGGCAAAAATTTTCTCCCACTCTGTGGGCTCCCTGTTGAGTTTCTTGATCGTTTCTTTTGCTGCACAGAAGCTCTTCAGCTTAATGCAATCTGTATTGATCTTCCTTTGAGTTGCTTGTGCTTTTGGGGTCTTGTTGAGAAAGTTTTTACCTGTGCCTATGTGTTCAAGTGTTGGCCCTATGCCCTCTTCAAGTAGCTGCAAGGTCTCTGGCCTAACTTCCAGGTCTTTGATCCACCTTGAGTTGACTCTTGTGCAGGGTGAGAAAGTGGGGTTATTTCCATTTTCCTGCACATGGTTAACCAGTTTTGCCAACACCATTTGTTGAGGAGGCTTTCTTTTTTCCAGTGTATATTTTTGGCTCCTTTGTCAAAAATCAGTTGGCTGTAAGCGCGTGGGTCTGTTTCTGAATCTTCTATTCTGCTCCATTGGTCTATGTGTCTGTTTTTGTGCCAGTCCCATGTTTTTATTACTGTGGTTTTGTAGTAGAGTTTGAAGTCAGGTATTGTGATACTCCTGCATGATTTTTATTGCTAAGAACTACTTTGGCTATTCTGGACTTTTTGTTGTTCCAAATGAATTTAAGGACTGATTTTTCTATGTCTGTGAGGAGTGACCTTGATAATTTCATGGGTATTGCATTGAATTTGTAGATCAGTTTTGGGAGGATGGCCATTTTGATGATATTTATTCTGCCTATTCAAGAGCATGGAAGATATTTCCATCTTCTAAGGATTTCTTTTTTCAACTTTTTTTTTTTTTTTTGTGGTACTGGGGATTGATCTCAGAGGCATTCTACCTCCGAGCTATAGCCCCAGCCCTATTTTTTATTCTTTTATTTTGAAACCGAGTCTCACTAACTTGCGGAGGGCCTCACTAGGTAGCTGAGGCTGGCCGCGAACCCGGATCCTCTGGTCTCAGCCTCCCAAATTCTGGGATTACAAGCATGCGCCACCACGCCCGGCTTTTTTCAACTTTTTATAGTTTTCCTTATAGAGGTCTTTTGCCTCTTTGGTCAGGTTTTTCCCTACGTATTTTATTTTTTTGGGTGCTATTGTGAGTGGAATTGTTTTCTGGATTTCATTTTCAGTGGATTTATGGTTGGCATACAGGAAAGCTTCTGATTTTTTAAGATTTATTTTGTATACAGAACTTTGCTGAATTTGTTGATCAGTTCTATAAGTTTTTTGGTTGAGTTTGTTGGGTCTTCTAAGTATAGTATCATGTCATCTGCAAAAAGGGATAGTTTTAGTTCTTCTTTCCCTATTTTTACCCCTTTGATTTCCTTCTCTTGCCTAATTGCTGTGGCTAGAGTCTCAAGTACTATATTGAACAGAAGAGGTGATAATGGACATCCTTGTCTTGTTCCTGTTTTTAGCGAGAACTCTTTCTGTTTTTCTTCATTTAATATGATGTTGGCTGTGGGCCTATTGTATATTGCCTTTATGATGTTAAGGTACGTTCCTTGTATCCTGATTCTCTGAAGTGCTTGTAGCATGAATGGGTGTTGAATCATGTCAAATGCTTTTTTAGCATCAATTGAGATGATCATGTAATTTTTTTCTTTGTTTCTGTTTATGTGGTGAATTACATGGATTGTTTTTAGTATGTTGAACCAGCCTTGCATCCCTGGAATGAATCCGACTTGGTCATGGTGTATAATTTTCTTGATGTGGTTTTGAATGTGCATTTTGTTTAGCAGTTTTGCATCTAAGTTCATCAGTCATATAGGCCTATAGTTTTCTTTTCTTGAGCTGTCTTTATTTGGCTTTGGTATTAATGTGATGTTGGCTTCATAGAATGTGTTTGGGAGGGTCCCATTTCTTTCTATTTCACAGACTAGTTTGAAGAGTATTGGGATTAGCTCTTCTATAAATGTTTTATAAAATTCACTTGGAAAAGCATCTGGCCCTGGGCTTTTGTTTGATGATAAACTCTTTATTGCTGTTTCTATCTCTTTGATTGTTATTGTTCGGTTTAAGTTTTCTATATCTTGGTTGATTTAAGTTTTCTGTACTTTCTTGACTCAATTTAGGAAGGTTATATGTGTCTAGAAATTTCTCAATTTCTTCTAGATTTTCCAATTTGTTGGAGTATAGTTTTTCAAAATAGTTTCTGATGATCCTCTGTATTTCCATACCGTCGATGGTAATATCCCTTTTTTCATCTCTTACTTTGGTAATTTGGGTTGATTCTCTCTTTCTTTTGGTTAGGTTGGCCAATAGTTTATCTATCTTGTTTATTTTTTCAAGAAGCCAGCTTTTGGTTTTGTTGATTTTCTGTATTTTTTTTTATTCTCTGCTTCATTAATCTCTGCTCTGATTTTCATAATTTCCTCTCTTCTACTAGCTTTGGGGTTAGACTGTTCCTGTTTTTCTAGTGCTTTGAGCTGTGTTATTAGGTTGTTTGTTGATTTTCTGTTCTTCTTATGTTGGCACTCAGTGCTATGAATTTCCTCTTAGTACTGCCTTCAAAGTGTCCCAGAGGTTTTGATATATTGTGTCTCTGTTTTCATTGGTTTCTAGGAATATTTAAATTTCTCCCCTTACTTCTTCTATGACCCAGTACTTGTTCAGCAGTGTGGTGTTCAGACTCCATGGGTTTACATGGTTACGTTGGGTCTTCTTAGAGTTGATTTCTAGTTTCACTCCATTGTGATCTAAAAAGATGCAGGGAATTATGTTGCATTTTTTGAATTTGCCAGTGCTCGCTATGTGGCTCAGAATGTGGTTTATTTTGGAGAAGGTTCCATGGACAGCTGAGAAAAATGTGAATTCAGCTGTAGTTGGGTGAAAGAGTCTATATGTGTCCAATAGGTCCATTTGGTTTATGGTATTCTTTAGGTCTGAGGTGTCTTTACTGACCTTTTGTTTAGAAGATTGGTCTAGCGATGTGAGAGGGGTATTGAAGTCTCCCAATATTAGTTTATTGGGATCTATGTGTGACCTTATATCATGCAGAGTTTGTTTTATGAAAGTAACTGCACCTATGTTTGGGGCACAGATGTTGATAATTGTTATTTCCTCTTGCTGGATTGTTCCTTTTACTAGTAAAAAATGACCTGCTTTGTCTCTTCTGATAAGCTTAGGCTTGAAGTCTAATTTATCTGATATCATGGTTGCTACTCCTGCTTGCCTTTGAGTTCCATTGGCATGGATTACCTTACTTACTCCAACCCTTCACCTTTAGTTTGTGGGAATCTTTGCTTGTAAGGTGTGTTTCTTGCAGGCAGCATATAGATGGATTCTGGGTTTTAATGCATTTTGCCACCCTGTGCCTTTTTATTGGGGAG